>CAUYQG010145350.1:0-14657 GCA_963574415.1 Tarsius wallacei
TACGATTGCCCTTTACGCCTCACATATCTCTTCCCTTGGTTCCAAGGCAGGGTAATATCACAGTCTAGTGTTCTGCTTCCAGATATATATGGTTATTTCCTGGATGAAATTTTATGGCCAAAATCTCTGTTACAAGTTCTCTCAGTGTTGCATCTTGTCTTTCTTGAGTCTTATTCACTCTTTCCATCCATTCCATAATCCCTGCCATATTCTGGGGCCAGTCGCTGGTGACTTCCATTGTTTGGGCACAAAGGTCTGATTTTTCAGGAGTTTTGTCTTTGGTACACTTGAAATTGCATGTGGTCTTCCTTTGGTTTTTCCTCGTTTGTGACAGATCTTTTGTTTTTCTCTTCAGTTCTGTTATTCAGTGTCAGTAGGAGAGGCTTTCCCTTCTGATGTTTGCTCAGTTCTCTATCTTTCCCTGATTTGGGCTGTGGATTTACTCTATTTTGAAATAGGATGGCAGATGGGAAGCTTTGTTGTCTCTTGCAGTTTTTGAAAATCAAATAAAAAAGGGGATGTGGTGCTAGGATTCAGAAACTACTTGCAAATTGCAATGTTCATTTATTGTGGTATGTGTTTCCAGAAATCCACTCCCTACCACCACTCTATATGATGTAAAGCAGAAACCAGTGCAAAAACCAATTGAACACACACACACACACACACATACACACAGAAATACACACACAACCCAAAACAAACTGGAATAGCAAAATAGTTAAACAAAGCAAACAACAACAACAAAACAAGAAAAATAAGCACACACACACATGCCTAGCACAAAGTGATTTGAGAAGAAAAACAAAGGTCAGAGGGAAAAAAGGAAAAAAAAAAGGAATTCAGGTTGAACCCTCACACATATATTGACACACACCTTAAAATATAAGAAATGAAAATTTTATAATCCAAAAGAACCAAAGAGCAAAAACAAACCAACAACAACAACAAAATTGAAATATGAACACTCAGTCAATCACATACACATAAACAGAAAACATCTAATAAAAGAAGAAAGAAACAGATGAATAAAAGAAAAGAAATTTGGGGGTGGATGCAGATCAAACCCTCACATACACATTCATGCACGAAGTAAACATATTTTTAAAGATAGATGAACTAACAGTCCAAATTTTTTAAAATTTTTTTTAAAAATTGAGACTTAAAAAAAAGCCCTGCCCTCTTGTGGCAGGCTCTGTTATTGTTCCTCTAATTAGATGTCTCCTGCAGAGCCACCTCTTTCACTCTCCCCTCAGTGTCTGGAGCAGGAAAGGAGGAAAGGCAGTAGAGGTGCGTAGGGCTACAGTCCTCTCCTCCCACTCTTGTATGGTCAGGGACATCTCCTCTGGTGGGGAGTTGTGGGATTGTCTCTTCCCCAGGTATGTACTCACGGAAGTTGCTCTAGTCAGGCCTATCCTGAAATGGAGTTCTCCTATTGTGACTGACATCCAGGCTCTGCCTGGGTGTGTCCCTCTCCATCATGACCCAGCTGTGTGGGTCTGATGTTCAGTGGATTGCTGCAGGGAGGGGTCTTGGGTCAGCCCCGGACTCACGGCTGATCTCTTTGGAGTTCTTCTTTGTCCTTTTCTGGTCACACACTTTGTCCTGCGTCTGAATCAGGATAGGGCATGGAACCCCTGGAACTCAGCACTCATCAGGTCCCTCCAAAGTTTGTGCTTTCAGGATATTCTCTCTGGGTCACAATCAATCTCTTAGTAGTTGATCCACCTTCACAGAGATTGGGTCTGTTGTTCCATGATGAGCAAGATGGAGCACTTCCCTGTTCCGTCTTCAAGATGGTGGTGCATCTCTCTTGTCCTCTTCTGTGGGACTTTGCCTGTGGACTCCCTCCACAGCCACTGCTGCCAGTGCCCTTCCAGTGCTGAAGTGGTGAGGCAAAGTCAGGAGCTGGCAGTCTCTCTCCTGCTGCAATGTTGAGGAAGAGCCTGGGACGATGGTTTCTCCCCACTACTTTTTCACAGAAAAACTTGCATCCTTAAAAAAAATAATAATGGCACTCAGCTTTTGTGACATGGAAAGAGCCAGAGATGAAGCAGAGAAGCTTCAGCATGAGCTATTGCACCAGGGACCTGGACACTTACTCACGAGCCCCCACTTAGACAGTCTCTCCCAGCATTTTCTTCCCAGGGAGGGTTTGTTGATTAAGAAAAGAAGTAAGAAAAAGAAAATGGCACTCGGCTTCTGTGTCCCAAGAATCTCTAGGTTCCAAGCCCAGCAGCTGCTGCACCAGGAGAGCCCTGACTGCTAGCTCCCTAACCTTCATTCAGTCAGTCACTCACATGCCCACCAGCACATACACAAACTTTTCCATACACTCATTCACTCTCACTGGGACTCACATAGCCCGACTGTCTCAGCCAACATCTTCCCAATCCCTTCCTCAGGGTCTTGTTTTACTTCTGGTATATTTAGGAGAAAGCATTATAAATTATTTAAAAACACTGGATTAATAGTAAATTATCAAAATTAGCTAACATTTTTGTTTGAACTTTTGACTTAGTAAACCTACTAGTAATTAGGCTTTTCTGTTTTATTTATTTAAATCATTAATATCTTTATTTACCAATTTATTTCTTAAAAGATTTCCTAAAATTTAAATGTTGAAGGTTTTTTTATTTTTTAAATTATGTTAAAGATGTGGGGTTCAATTCAGGATTAGGTATACAGATGGTCATTGTGTAAGTAATGTTTTGACCTCACTTTGGTCCCCACTTTGCCTGGTTTGAGATCGGGTACATTTATTGATGAAGTGTACCCCCTCTTCCCCTGGCAGTTTACCAATACTGTCAATCCCCTTCTTATAGAATTATGATAATTGTCTGCTTTGAGTGAGAACATGTGGTACTCAATTCTGTGTTTTTGTGATAGATCACTGAGTATTATACAATGTAAATCCATCCAATTTACTGCAAACTTCATAATTTTATCCTTCTTTATGGCTGTGTAATAGTCCATCATATATGTATACCATGCTTTTCTTATCTAGTCCAGTTTTGATGGGTAGCATGATTAGTTCCAAGTTTTTGGTATTGCAAATAATGCAGCAATAAACATATGTGTACAGGTATCTTTTTCATAGAGTGATTTTTGCTTCTCAGGATATATTCTCAGAATGGGGATTGCTGGGTCATATGAAAGTTCGATTTTTAGATCTTTTAGCAATTGCCACACTCTTTTCCATAGATGTTGTACTATTTTACTTTCCCACCAACGTTGTAGAAGTGTTCCCATTTCTCTGCATCCTCTCCAGCATCTTTTTTTTTTTTTTGAGTTATTGATGATGGTCATCCTGGCTGGAGTTTGGTGGTTTCTCAGTGTAGTTTTAATTTTCACTTCTTTGATGATTAGCGAGGCTGAGCATTTTTTTCATGTATTTATAGGCTGCTCAAATGCCTTCTTTTGAGAAGTGTCTGATCATATATTTTTCCCACTTTTTAATAAGGCTGTTTGGTTTTTCTCCTTTCAGAATGTTTGAGTTCCTTGTAGATTTTTGATGTTAGGCATTTGCCAGATACACGGCAAAATTTTTTCCCATTCTGTGAGCTATCCCCCAGCTCTCTTGATGGTTTATTTGACTTTGCAGAAGGTTTTCAGTTTGATGAAGTCCCACTTGTCTATTTTATCTCTTATGGCATGGGCATGGGCATTTGGGATTTCAATAAGGAATTGGTTGTCATTTCCAATTTCCATAAGGGTGTCTCCTGCATTTTCTAAGGTTCTTATAGTTTGAAGTTTTATGTTAAGGTCTTTGATCTATTTAAAGTTGATTTTTGTGTATAGTGATAGGTAAGGGTCTTGTTTTAATCTTCTGCATGTGGTCAGCCAGTTTTCCCAGTACCACTTACTGAATAGGTTTTCCTCTCCCCAGTGGTTGCTAGTATAGGTTTTATTGAAGATGTCAGTTGAGAAATTGGGGTTTTGCTTCTGGATTCTCTGTCTTGTTCTATTTGTCTATATGCCCGCTCTTGTACCTGACTCTTTTGATTATTGTAGACTTATAATAAAGTTTAAAATCTGATATTTCCTGCTTTATTTCTTTTGCTGTGAATTGTTTTGGCTATTTGTTGTCATTTATGTTTCCATATGAATTTCTGTATTGTCATTTCCACGTCTGAGAAGAATGATGTTGGCAATTTTATGAGTATTGCATTAAAGTTGTAGATTGCCTTGGGTTAGATAGACATCTTTACAATGTTGATTCTTCCAATTCATGAGCATGTAATATTATTTTTTTTGTTGTTTTTTTGTGTCATCTTTGATTTCTCTGATCAGTGTTTTGCAGGTTTTTGTAAAGGTCTTTCACTTCTCTGATTAGGAAGATGCCAAGGCATTTCAAATTTTATTGCTATTGTCAATGGGATTGCACTTTTTATTTGGTTCTTAGTCTGGTTGCTCTTGGTGTATAAGAATGCAACTGTCATTTGCATGTTGACTTTGTACCCTGAGACTTCACCAAAATCCTTTAACAGTACAAGGCTTTTCACAGATTATTTTGGATTAATGAGGTATAGAATCATGTCATCAGCAAAAGCGGATAACTTGTCTTCCTTTTTTCTTATTTGGATACCCATTTCCTTCTCCTGTCTGATTGTCCTAGCTAGGAATCCCAACACTATATGTTGAACAGGAGGGGTAAAAGTGGGCAGCCTTGTCTTTTTCTGGTTTTCAGGGGAAATGCTGGCAATTTCTGTCCCTTTAGTAATATGTTGACTGTGGGGTTATCACAGATGGTTCTTACTATTTTGAGATATGTTCCCTCTATGACTAGGTGTTCAAGTGTTTTTATCAAGAAAGGATGCTGGATCTTGTTAAAATTTTTTTCTGCATTTAATGCTATATTCCTATAATTCCTATTTCTACATCTGTTGAAGTATTTAATTGCATTAATGGTCTTGAGGTTGTTGAACCAGTCCTGCATCCCAGGGCTGAAGCCTACTTGGTAATGGTGGATGATTTTTTAGATATGTTGTTGGATCCAATTTGCTAGAATCTTGTTGAGTATTTTTACATTTATGTTCATCAGGGATATTGGCCTATAGTTCCCTTTTTTGTTTAATCTTTATCCAGTTTGTGTTGATGTGAAGTCAGCTTCGTAAAATGATCTGGGGAAAGTTTCGTCTTTCTGGATTCCTGGAATACTTTCAATAGGATTAGTATCTGTTCCTCATATATTTTGTAGAAATCCGCTAGAAAGCTATTTGATCCAGGGTTTTGTTTTTTTTTAAGATAGTTTTCTTATGATGGAGTTGATTTCCTGGGTTTTTATTGATCTATTTAATTTCTCAATGTTTTCTTGTTTCAACCTTGGGAGGCTATGTGATGTCAGGAAGTCTTCCATTTCATTTAGGTATTCAAGATTGTTTCCATACAGGTATGCTTAGTAATCTCTGATAGTTTTTTTTTTATTTCTTTGGGGGTCAATTGCTATTTGATCTTTTTCATTTCTGATTCTGTATACTTGGGCTTTTTCTTGGTCAGTCTGGCTAGGAATCTGTCAATCTTGTTTATCAATTCGAAGAACCAGTTTTTTGTTTTGTTGAATTTTTTCTACGATACTTTTGCCTTCTATGTCCTCTATATGTGCTTTTACTTTGGTGATCTGGATTCTTCTGCTGAAGTTAGGGTTTTGGTGATCTTGTTTTTCCAGCTCCCATAAGTCATTTGTTAGGCTGTTAACTTGTGATCTGTCCACTGACTTGGTGTGTGTTCTTAAAGTAATACATTCCCCTTTCGGGACTGTTTTCATGGCATTCCAGAGGTTTTGGTAAGATGTGTCTTTATTTTCACTTGTTTTTAGAAAAATTTTAGTTTCTGCTTTGATTTCTATGTTGACCCAGGAGTTGTCCAGCATCATGCTGTTTAGTGTTCACATCTTTGTTGGTTTTGGGGGGAGCTTTGTTGGTGTTAATATTTATTTTTATTCCACTGTGGTCTGAGAAGTTGCATGACAATATTTCAATCTTATGGAATCTTTTTCTGTTTGATTTGTGGATGAGGATGTGGTTGATCCTGGAGTATGTCCCATATTCTGTGGTTGTTGGGTGGAGTGTTCTGTAGGTATCTATTAAGTTCATTTGGTCATGAGTCAAGTTGAGGTTCTGTATCTCCTTGTTGATTTGTTTCCTTAGTGATCTATCTAGGGTTGCTAGTGGGTATTTTAGTGCTCAGTTGTAATAATTTTTTAGTTTAATATTGATTTTTAGTTTACCTAGAAACTGCATTTTAAAAGTTTGTGCTCCTATGTTGGGTGCATATATGCTTAGGATGACTATTTCTTGCTGATGAATCTTTTATCATTATGTAGTGACTTTCCGTATATTTTTAAATATTCAGTGGCGTGAAAATTATTTTGTCTAATATTATGATCACCACTCTTGCTTTCTTATGTGTTCTGTTCACTTGAATATTTGTTTTCCATCCTCTAACTTTGAGTCTGGGAGTGGCCATTCTGGCGAGATGAGTCTGTGGGAGACTGCAGATTGTTGTATCATTTTTCTTATCCAGTTTAATATTCTATGTCTTTTCAGTGGTGCATTTAGTCCATTCACAGTCAGGATAATTTTTGAGATGTGAAAGTGTATTCCTTTCATGAGGTTCTTGTAGAGTTTGTTGAAATTGTTCTTGTTGTTTGTTGGTTGGTTTCTTTTGATTTTTCAGTTGATATATGTGTGTTTTCAATCTTTTTCCTGCATTCTTGGGAACAGCATGTTGTTGTTGTTGTTTTCCCCTTCCTTCTATGTTTAATACTTTCTTAAATGTCTCTTACAGAGCTGGTGCTGAGGCAGCATAAACTCTTAGGGATTGAATGTATAGGAAGTATTTTAATTCTCCATTACTGATGAAGCTTAGCTGGATAGGAATTTCTTAGTTGGAATTGTTTATCTTTGAAAACTTTGAAGATTGGACTCCAGTCTTTTCTAGCCTGTAGTGTTTTTGTAGATAAGTTTGCTACTATTCTAATTGGGTTTCCCTGGTAGGTAGCCTGACCTTTTTTTCTCACTGCGTTTAAGAATTTTTCTTTTATACCTATTTTGTGTATGTGAATTGCTATGCATCTAGGAGTTGGTCTTCTTATTTGATGCCTTGCAGGAGTTCTCTGAATCTCTTGTGTTTGCATGCTCATATCTCTGATGAGATGAAGGAAGTTTTCCTAGATAATTTCATAAAATGTGATCTTTCCACTGATCTGTCTGTCTCTCTGCCTCAGGAATGACAATTAAGCATAGTTTCAGCCTCTTGATGTAATCAGACATTTCTTGGAGGCTTTGTTTCACCTTTTTAAGCCTCTTTTTTATGTTTTTAACAGTTTGGGTTAGTTCCATATTTTGATCCTCAAGCTCTGAGATTCTTTCTTCTGCTTGGTTAATTCTGTTTTCCATGCTTGCCAGTTTGTTATTCTTTTCATTTACTGTATTCTTTATTGCTGTCATTTCAGTTATCAACTCCTTTATTCTTTCCCCTTGTCTCTCCTCATTTCTATTCATTCTTTCTATTAATATTTTGATATCTAGGTTTGTGGGTTTAGACCAGTCATTCTGGGGGCTCTTCATTGTTTGAGTTCCAAAGTCTTTGTTCTCAGGAACTGTCTTCCCAGGGGTCTGTAGGATACCTGTGTTCGTCTTTGCTTCTTCTTCATTTGTGATGATTTTCCACCCGTTTGCACCCTTATTCTTTTAATTCCATTTTCAGTGCTGGGGGGATAGCTTTCACTTCTGTTTATTCAATCCCTTTTTCCTCATTTTTTTAAGGAACTAAAATTACCTTGTTAATGATATTGTCAAACTTTTTTCAAATTATTTTTTATCTTACACTTTGAGAACAGAGAACATTTTACATAGTTTTAGTACTTTTTTCTAAAAATAGCACTTCTACATCACTTTTTGTACACTTACCTAACCCTCCTCACAGGTTTCTTGAAGATTATAATGTGTAATCTCTACATGAAATGCTGTTTTGACTTACCCAAGCAATGTTGCAACTGTCAAGGATCTGGCAAGTTTAGTCTGCTATAGCCAAAATTAAAGGAAACAGCAAGGGGTAGTGAAACATACTGAGATCAGAAATATTTCAATGGTTTTATCATCAGTTCTTCTCATTGGTCACTTTAGCTTGGGTAGTCATAGCATTGAGTATGAACTGTAGAACAGGAAGAGGTCTTCCTATCAGGAGATGTGGCCATGGGTAGAGGAGAAGGTCACCACAAAAGCTGTTGTCAGGCAAGATGGAAGTGGTGTCATATTACCACATCTCTTTTTTCCTCTGATCTCATTCTTGCATATTCCATTGGTCAAAGCCAACCAGATGCATGAAAGAAAAAAACAAACCTGAAGGATGAACTTTATAGAGAGGAACCTACCAGGGGCACAGAGCAGATCAGAGATTTGTGGCAGATTTGGAAGGTAAAGGTTTGTCTGTGCTTATTCTTTGTTTAGATATTTTTAAAAATCATGTCAACAACACAGAGAAAACATCAAAATTCAACTAACCTTTGTGTCCTTGCAAAGGGGTTTTAATTCAGTAATCACCAATAAACTTTATGTAAGGAATCAGGGAAAAGTGAGGCATATTAAAAAATGATTAGTGCTGCAATCCCTACTCTGTTCTTTGTCTTAAAACTTAAGATGGCAATCTTGGTGTTTTTCTAGCAGATTCCAAGTTCCCTTTTATCCTTAGCCAGCCCTTGATGTGTTAGAAAGTTTTGCTTGGTATGCTTTAATGGGGCAGCCCAGAGAGTGCCCTGAGCTCTAAGTATGGTGTTAATTGCTTCTACTAGTCTCCTGATAATCAAGATCATCACCCAGGTCAGGAATTGGTGGGTTTCTCCTATTGACTCCTGAGTTAAATTGAAAGTCTTTGCTAGCCGGGCTTGGTGGCTCAGCCTGTAATCCCGTGCCTTGGCAGGCTGAGATGAGTGGATTGCCTGAGCCCCCAGGTTCAAGACCTGCCTGGGCAACTTGGTGAGACCGCATCTCTACAATAAATCAAAAAACTAGCCGGGTGTGGTAGCGCACACCTGTAGTTCCAGCTACTTGGAAGGCTGAGGCGGAAGGATCGCTGGAGCCCAGCAGGTCGGTGACTGGAAGCGGCCACTGCACTCCAGTCTGGGCAACAGAGTGAGATTCCAACTCAAAAAAAAAAAAAAAAAAAAAAGTCTTTGCTAATTCAACAGCTGCAAAACAGGGGATGTATTGATTAGTAAGAAGTGTTGAAAACACATCTGGAATTACAACTTTGATTAGTGTCACCACCTGAATAAGTTTATCATAGGACACAGTTATTCTTTGAGGTCTGTCAGACTTTTTCAGTGGTCAAGTAGGCAAATAAATTAGGATGTGATAGTAATTATCACCCTAGCATCATTTAGGTTTTTAATGTTTGTACTGATATCTGCAGTTTTCTCAGGTACAGTGTGTGGCTTTTTGTTATTACTTTGGTGAGGGATAAGAGACAGTTTTACTTGGCTATGCCTACAAAATTAACCTTAGCTATTTTTACTGTTTTGTGGGGGTGTTTATCATCACATGTTGTATAGATAGATATAGATATAGTTATAGATCTATAGATATAGCAATAGACATACGTATAAATATAGATATAGATACAGAGATATAGATATAGACATAGACATAGATATATCACCATTATTTGTTTAGAGCTGAGGCAACTACAGCTTATTCCTACAGTCCCATGAAACTCTCTCTGTGACATGTACTGAGACCAAGACTCTATCACTTACCTGAATTCCTTTAACCCCACTTTAATTTTTAAAAAAAAATCACAGTAGCATTTTGATTCTCCAGGAAATAGGACATTGTGTCAATTTATAAATAAAAGTTATGAGCCTTTTCCTTTTCAGCATAGAGAGAAAACTTGATATATGGCCAACACTCCCTTTGGGGATAGCTTGGACTAAAAGGAAGATTAGAGTGTATATTTAGTGTTTGCATTGCAGTGTTTATTTTTAAAGAAACCTGGCCTACCCCTTAAGGATCTCTGTGTCTTCAAACTAATGGAATATTTTTTGGTGCCAATAATAATGTCAATCAGTCTCCTAACAGAAAACACGTGAAACACTCAGAGATATTAGTTGAAGATAATTTCATATAGGGACTACAAAAATATGTCAACAAGCTTCAGAGTACCAATGATAAATTGAGGAGCAATCAGGGACTAGCAACAGTGAAAATCATTATTACTCCTAGGCCACAAGACCAAAGGCAAAGAGTGGGTTCATCAACAGGTGGTATGAGCTATAGCCGTGGAGGTAGTCTCCCACCAGAAGATAAGGCTCAGTGTGGGATAATTCAAACATTTCAAAAAATACATTCGAGAATGGGGAGAGCTGAGGAGAGAAGCTGACCTTTCTTCTTTCTACATCTCCACTGGCATCTCCGTTTGATTAACTTCAACTGAAAGAGAGAAGGCAAGGAGACCCAGGAGATACCAGAAACCCAGGGAAGTAGAAAATGGCAGACTGAGTGGACAACTGATCTGGAGGAGCAAAAAGAATAGACAATATAAAATAAACTAATTATATGCGACCAATTCTCATTAAGTGTGAGATGGATAATTCACTGCAGTAAAATAAATGGTTTAGATAGGCCTTTAGAATTCACAAAACCTGTAATCATAGCCCCAGACAAATGAAACAATGATTTAGACAAATTTATGAGAAATCTTCCAACATTGGGGGACATGGACTTTTTTCTATAGAGTGGCACAGATTGAATAATGTCATATGATAATTCTGTTAATAAGTGTAACAACACTACATGCTACTGAGAATAAACTGTGTGATGTTCTGCATGCATCAAATTCCATATATAACTTAATTCCTTTTAATTCTAATGTTATACAATATTGGTGTGTATTTCACAGATGAAATCTGTATTTCAATATGTAGAATTTTTAATAAGCAATTTTCTTTCTCAGTACCATCTCAGTTGCAAAAATAAAGATACAGGTAAGCACCATCCTTTTCTTTTCTATGTAGAACTTATACTTTATCATAAAAACTCCACTATCTTTGCTCAGAGACTATCTCTTTGATTATACAATATCTCTATTATACTTTCTTGCTTCATATATTTTAACAAATGCTCCTTAGCTCATTTAGAGTCCACATATTAACAATTCCTCATAATTTACAATGCAGAAAGTCTCTTATTCCAACTAAATAATCTAGCATGCAAAAAATTTATAAAATACGTTTAATTGTAATTTAATAGAGAGCTCTGGATTCATGTCTACTAGAGTTGCTGTCTGAGGGAGTGATTATGGAAAAAAGAGGCATGAAGTGAGACAGAACAGATCTGGCATACAAAATGATTCATGGCATGGCTCAAAAGTAATGAGAAACTTATAAATCATCCCTATTTCTTCTAAAAATAAGTGGCAACAGATTTTATTGATGCCATTCGAAGTTCTCCATGTGACATCATTGTCTAAACTTCGAAACAATATTCCCACAGGTGAAACAAGGGGAAACTGCAAAATGCCTTTCTCTGTGTTTGGTTGAACTATCCCAATTAAATGATTATATTTGAACCTTTGGGCCTTAAACAGCAGTAAGTCATTATTTGAGTTTCACAGGCAGAAAAAAAATAGAGCCCAGTGAGGAAAATTGCTGAGCTCCTGAACTAAGGTATCTCTTAAATCAACATTCCTGCAACACTTCAAATTTCAGTTTGTGGGTCATTCTCAAAACATTTTTAATTTTTTTCTTTTTCTTTTTCTTTTATTTTCTTTCTTTCTTTTTTTTTTTTCTTTTTGTCAGTGGAGTTGCCTGGTTTTTCCTCTAGGACTGCTCTCAGATCCATGGAATCATCTGTTTATGCAAGTTTGTGGCTTCAGTCTTTTTTACAAATGAAAATCATGTATCACACTTAAGTATAATATATAGACATTTATATTATTTTTTTAATCTAAAGGTAGATGTGTCTATGCTTATAATTCACTATGAGGATCTTTACATTTCTGCTTACAAAGGAAAATTTTAAAACTTTATGATCCATTCCTATTAGTCTCTAGTCTAAACTCACAAGAATATCAGTCATCTTTAATGCACTTCTGCCATCTCTTCAGTCAAAGAGTTTGTTGCCATGATGGCCATTTTTTGACAGAGCAGGAAAGGGAAGGAGAGAGTGGGCACATGGGGAAAGCCAACTTTGTTTCTAAGAATGTGATTCAGAATTTGCACACCTTACTTATGTTCAGTTACACTGACCAAAATTTAACCACATGTCCATGAATAGCTACAAGGAAGCCTAGAAGGTGCTGTCATTGACTTGAAGGCAACATGCCCTGATAAAATCAGAGTAAAAGAAAGAAAGAAGGAGAAAGGGTAAATAGATACTTGGGAATATTAAGAAAGCCCTTGTATATTCAGTAGTTACTGAAAACAGGTTATTATTAATCTTTAAATTCTATAGAAAAATGAACATATTCATGACCCAACATGGACATTTATTTTTCAATTAAGAAAATACATCATATCAATAGGCACAAGTATAAACCTTCAAAATTTTATAAAGAAATAAAACTATTTAAAGGGAATTTTAAATGAAGCAGTGAACTATATTTTCCTCAGGGAATTGTTGGAAAGAGTGAATAAGACTCAAGAAAGACAAAATGCAACACTGAAAGAACTTGTAACAGAGATTCTGGAAATAAAAATTTCATTCAGGAAATAAAATGAAAAGCATGGAAAGCAGAATTAATCTACCTGAAGAAAGAATCGCAGAACTTGAAGACCAGAACATGGAATTAACCCAATCTGTAAAAAACATAGATAGAAGACTCAGAAAGAAAGAACAAAGCCTACAAGAGATGTGTGATTATATCAAGAGGCCGAACCTATGCATGATTGGTATCCCAGAATAAGAAAGGGAAAATGAGAACAACTTGGAACCAGTATTCCAGGAGGTAATCCAAGAAAACTTTCCCCATCTTACCAGAGATGTGACCAGCCAAGCACAAGAGATACAGAGAAATCCCACAAGATATCAAATGAGAAGACCAATCCCTAGACACATAGTAATTCACCTACACAAAGTAGGCATAAAAGAAAAAATCCTAAAGGCAACAAGGGAGAAAGTTAAGCCTTTCTACCGGGGAAAACCAATCGGAAAGCAGCAGACCTATTGGCAGAAACACTATAAGCAAGAAGGTACTGGAACGCTATATCCAAAGTCCTCAAAGAAAAGCAATTACAGCCAAGAATTTTCTTTCCAGCCAAGCTCACCTCCATCAGTGATGGAGAATTAAAATCCTTCCCAGACATCCAATCCCTAAGGAATTATGCAGCATCCAGACCAGCTCTACAAGAGACACTTAAAAAGGTATTAAGCACAGAAGAAAGAAAAAAAAAGAATCACCACACACTTCCCAAGATAACAGCAGAGTACAGAATCAACAGAGAATACAGCACAACAAAATACTTGAAAACACATGCATACATTAACCCCCAAGCCAAAAGAATACAAGCAAAGAAAAAACTGTATAAGAACCTTATGACAGGGCTAAACAATCACATTCCAATAATCAGCCTGAATGTGAATGGACTAAATGAACCACTGAAAAGACACAGAATGGCGGACTGGATAAGAAAACATGACCCCATTATTTGCTGCATTCAGGAGACTCATCTCACTACAAGGGATGCACACATACTCAAGTTAAAGGAAGGAAATTGAATCCAGTCAAATGGATCACAAAAGAAGGCAGGAGTTGTAATCTTAATATCAGAAAGGAAAAAAAAAAAACCCAAAAAACTTTAAGCTATCAAAAATTTAAAAGGATGCAAAAGAACACCACATAATGATAAAAGGTTCAATCCATCAACAAGAAGTATTCATCCTAAACATATATGCCCTCAAAAAAGGAGCACCAGTGTTTAAAAGCAACTACTAAATAAATTTTTAAAAGATATTAACTCTAACACTATTATAGCAGGAACTTGATACCACACTGACAGTCCTAGATAGATCATCAAGGTAAAAAATCAACAAGGATATCCAGAACCTAAACTTGATACTTGACCAAATGGCCCTAGTAAATACCTACAGATTATTCCACCCAACAACCACAGAATATACATTATACTCATCACCACATGGAACATACTCCAAGATCAATTATATCCTTGTATATAAATCAAGCTTAAACAAGTTCCATAAGGTTGAAATCTTGCCATGCACATTCTCAGACCACAGTGGAATAAAAATAAATATCAAAACCAACAACATTTCCCTAAAGCCCACAAAGACATGGACACTAAAAAGCATGATGCTGAACAACGACTGGGTCAACACTGAAATCAAAGAAGAAATTGAAAGATTCCTGCTGGACTTGGTGGCTCAGCCTGTAATCCCATGCTTTGGGAGGCTGAGGTAAGTGAATTGCCTGAGCCCGTGGGTTCGAGACCCGCCTGGGCAACTTGGCGAGACGTCATCGCTACAATAAATCAAAAATTAGCCAGGCGAGGTAGCGCGCACCTGTAGTTCCAGCTACTTGGAAGCCTGAGGCAGAAAGATCCCCAGAGGCCAGCAGGTCAAGGCTGCGGTGGCCGAGAATGGCCACTGCACTCCAATCTGGACGACTGAGTGAGAATCCAACTCAAAAAAAAAAAAAAAAAA
>CAUYQG010145354.1:0-50976 GCA_963574415.1 Tarsius wallacei
GAATTAAAATTCTTCCTAAGCCGGGCTCAGTGGCTCAGCCTGTAATCCCGTGCCTTTGGGAGGCTGAGGTGAGTGGATTGCCTGAGCCCACGGGTTCGAGACCCGCCTGGGCAAGCAAGACCTCATCTCTACAATAAATCAAGAAATTAGCCTGGTGTGGTAGCGCGCACCTGTAGTTCCAGCTACTTGGAAGGCTGAGGCGGAAGGATCGCCGGAGCCCAGCAGGTCGAGGCTGTGGTGGCCGGGAGCGGCCACTGCACTCCAGTCTGGGCAACAGAGTGAGACTCCAACTAAAAAAAAAAAAAAAAAATTCTTCCTAGACATCCAATCCCTAAGAGATTATGCAGCTTTCAAACCAGCTCTACAGGAGACACTTAAAATGGTACTAAGCACAGAAGAATGAAAAAAAGAAATGACCACACATTTCCCAAGAGAACAACAGAGCACATAATAAACCGAGAATACTGGGCAACGGAAAACTTGAAAACACACGCATACATCAACCCCAAAGTCAAATGAAAACAGGCAAACAAAGAAAAAACTTTATAAGAACCTCATGAGAGGGAAAAACAATCACATTTCAATAATTAGCCTGAATGTGAATGGACTAAATGCACCATTGAAAAGACAAAGAATGGCAAACTGGTTAAGAAATCAAGAAATCATGACCCAATTATTTGCTGCATCCAGGAAACTCATCCCACCAGAAGAGATGCACACAGACTCAAAGTTAAAGGATGGTGAATGAGTTTCAAGGCAAATGGATCACAAAACAAGACTGGAATCACAATCTAAATATCAGACAAACAACTTTTAAGCTATCAATAATTTTTAAAAAGATACAAAAGGACACTACAAAATGAAAAAAACCTTCAATCCATGAACAAGAATCATCCTCAACATATATGCACCCAACACAGAGCACCAGCATTAATAAAGCAACTACTAAGTAAACAACAACAACAAAATTGACTGTAACACTGTAATAGCAGGGGACTTGAATTCCCCATTAACTGCCCAAATAGATCAACATGGAGATTCAGAAACTAAACTTGACACTCGACCAAATGAACTTAATAGATACCTACAGAATATTCCACTCAACAATCATAGAATATACATTCTACTCATCATCACATGAAGCATATGTCAAGATCAAACAGATCCTTGGCCATAAATCAAGCATAAACAAATTCCAAAAAGTTGAACTATTCCCCTTCACCTTCTCAGACCACTGTTGAATAAAAATAAATATCAACATAACCAAAATTTCCCCAAAGTGCACAAAGACATAGGCACTAAACAGTATGATGCTGAGCAACTACTGGGTCAACACTGAAATCAAAGAAAAAATTAAAAGATTCCTGGAAAAAAATGAAAATGAGAAAACATCTTACCAAAACCTCTGGGATGCCATGAAAACAGTTATAAAGAGGGCAATTTATATCTCTATGAGCACACTTCAAGGAAACGGAAAGATCACAAGATGAGAGCTTCACAAATCACCTAAGGGAGCCGGACAGAGAAGACCACCAAAACATCAAATTTAGCAGAAGAATAAAAATCACCAAAATAAGAGCTCAAATATGGGACATAGAAGACAAAATACCAAAGAAAAGATCAACAAAACAAAAGGCTGGCTCTTTGAATGAATTAACAGATTGATGGACCCCTAGGCTGAATGACCAAGAAAAAGAGAGAAAAAGCCAAAATAAACAATCAGAAATACAAAACATCAAATCACAACTGACCCTGAAGAAACACAAAAGATTATCAGAGATTACTATGTACAGCTATAAGGAAACAAACTTGATAACCTAAATGATATGGGGGAATCTCTGACATCACACAACCTCTCCAGATTGAAACAAGAAGACATCGAGACACTAAATAGATGAACAACAACCCAGGAAATTGACTTTGTCATACGAAAACTACCTACAAAAAAAAAAAGCCCTGGACTGGATGGCTTTCCAGCAGAATTCTACAAAATGTACAAGGAGGATCTGACAACAATCCTACTGAAAGTATTACAGGCAATTGAGAGAGATGGAATTCTCCCCAAATTATTTTACGAAATTAACATCTCACTGATACCCAAACTGGGTAAAGATCTAACAAAAAAGAGAACTACAGTCCTATATCCCTTATGAACATCGATGCACAAATCCTCAACAAGATTGTAGCAAATTGGATCCAAAAACACATCTCCAAAATCATCCACCATGACCAAGTAGGCTTCATCCCCAGAATGCAGGGCTGGTTCATAATTTACAAGACCATAATTATAATTAAAGACATCAATAGATGCAAAAATAAGAACCAAATGGTTATACCATCAGATGCATAAAAAGCTTTTGATAAAATCCAGCACCCCTTCTTGATAAAAACCTTCAAACACCTAGGTATAGAAGGAACAGACATCAAAATAGTAAGTGCCACTTGTGATGAACCACAACTAACACATTGCTAAATGGAGAGAAACTGGAATCATGTCCCCTGAAAACTAGAACAAGACAAGACTGGCCACTCTCACCCTTCTTGTTCAACATTGTGCTGATAGTCCTAATTAGGGCAAGTAGACAAGAGAAGAAAATCAGGGGTATCCAAATAGGAACAGAAGAAGTTATCCTGCTTTGCTGATGATATGATCATATACCTTTTGAATCCAAAAGAATCAAAAACCTGCTTGCACTGATAAGACTTTGGTAAATCTCAGAGTACAAAACAAATGTGTGAAAAACAGTTGCATTTCTATACACCAACAGCAAGCAGGCAGAGACCCAAATAAAAAGCACAATCCCATTCACAATGGCCACACAAATAATGAAATACTTCGGCATCTTCTTAACCGCAGAAGTGAAAGACCTTTACAATGAGAACTACAAACGCTGCTCAAATAAATCCAAGAAGACACAAATAAATGGAAAAATATCCCATGCTCATGGATAGAAAGAATCAACATTGTTAAAATGTCCATCTTACCAAAGGCACTCTACAGATTCAATACAATACCCATTAAATTACCAACATCATTCTTCTCAGACTTGAAATGGTAATACAGAAATTCATAAGGAAACATAAACGACCACGAATAGCCAAAACAATCCTTAGCAAAGAAACAAAGCAGGAGGTATCACACTTCCAGACTTCAAACTTTACTATAAGGCTACAGTAATCAAAACTGCCTGGTATTGGTACAAGAACAGGCTTATAGACCAATGGAACAGGATTGAGATTCTGGAAGCAAAGCCTCAATTTCTCATCCAATTCATATTTGACAAAGCCTCCAACAACAACCACTTGGGAGAAGAGAACCTATTCAGTAAATTGTCTGGGAAAACTAGCTGATCACATGCAGAAGATTGAAACAGGACCCCTACCCATCACCATACACAAAAATTAATTCTAAATGGATCAAAGATCTAAGGTAACACCTCCAACTAATAGAGTCTTACAAAATTTAGGAGAAACTCTTATGGAAATTGGAACTGGCAACCAATTCCTGATCAGAACTCTAATTGCCCATATAATAAGAATTAAGATAGACAAGTGGGACCTCATCAAAGTGAAAGAAACCATCAAGAGAGCAGGGAGATAGGCTTCAAAATGGGAAATTATATTTGCCAATTGTATATCTTACAAAGGCCTAACATGTAGGATATAAAAGGTACTCAAATGTGCCTAAGGAAAAAAATAAACAGTCCCATTAAAAAGTGGGCAAAAGACATGAATAGACACTTCTCAAGAGAAGACATAGGGTCAGCCAACAAACTCATGAAAAAGTACTCAGCCTCAGGCATCATCAGAGAAATGCAAATAAAATCCACATTGAGATACCACCTAACCTCAGTAAGAATGACCATCATGAATAAAACAAACAACACAGATGCTGGCAAGGATGCGGAGACAAAGGAACACTTACTTCTACACTGCTGGTGGGAATGCAAACTAGTGCAACCTCTTTGGAAGACAGTGTGGTAATTTCTAAAAGAACTAGAAATTGACCTTCCATATGACCCAGCAATTCTCCTTTTGGAAATCTACACAGAGGAACTCAAATTATTCTACAAAAAAAGATACCTGCACACGTGTTTGTTGCAGCTCTATTCACAGTGCAAAAACACGGAACAAATCATGTTGCCCATCGAAGGTTGGAAGGGTAGGGAGAAGTAGGGATTTAGGGAATGATTTGTTAAAGGACATATAGTTACAGCTGGTTTGGAGGAATATTTCTGAGTGCTTTATAGCATGGTAGGATGACTGCATTTAATAGTAGCATATTATATATTTTCAAATATGTAATAGAGGGGGTATTGAATGTTCTTAATACAAAAGATAATAAATATTTGAGAAGATAGATATGCTAACTACTGTGACCTGATCATTGTATATCTTATATATCAAGACATAATTATATAGTCCATAAATATGTACAATTATGTCAATTTAAACGAAAAGATTTATTAGTGGTGAAGATAATAGTTTGAGCTCCCCCCAAAACAAAACCAAACAAGAGAAAAAACCTAGTGTAGGTTATTAACCACAAAATCTGCCTTATAATGCTCATTTAATAATTTGTATTGTATATATAATATACGATATTGATGATTCATATAAGGATTGTATATTGCAAAAACATTTTATTTGCCAGAAATACAATTTCTGGACCAAGTCTCTCATCTTTTGTTTTTCATATTATAAAAATAAATAAATGCAACTATAGAAAATTTAGAAAATAGAGGGAAATACAAACCAATAAAATTATTTTAACCTAGTTTCTTAGAAATATTCACTTCTAACATTTTGTTGTACACATCCTCATCCTCTTAACATAATTACAATTCTACTTGCTCTTCTCTTTTATAGTTTATCATATAATTTTACTGTGATTTTAAGTAACTTTTCAAAATTATAATTTTCATCAGTTGTTTATAAACCATTTGTTAGTTTCTCTATGTTAAAGTTGTAAATATTAACTTTACGTATTTTAAATATTAATACTCTAAATAATAAATGTTCTAGCATTTCTAAAAACTCTTGACATTACCATTTTAAAAACTGAGAATATATATATATATATATATATATATATATGTATGTTCAATTTGATAGGGAGTAAAAAACTATTATTTCATAATTTTTGTTACTTGAATAAATGTTGCTACTTAAATATATGACCAGTTTTATATGCTTATTATATTAATTTTTTTATGTGCAACTTTTCTATTTCTTATTCTTCTTTAAGATACTAATTAGTTGCTCAACTGTGCCAACTGATTTGCTGTAAATGTGTATATATTTAGTATATTAACCTTTTCACTATTTTTTATTGTATTTTTTTAGTTTTAATTTTATGTTTGACCCCCTTAATGTATCTGGAGTCTAAAAATTTAGTTTATTACTTCAACAATTGTCTCTGTATATGTGTTATTTAACAATATATTTTAGTACCATTTACTTGATGCTCTATTATTTTGCTAATATATAAATTTGTCCTATACATCTATATTCTCATTTTACTGCTGTTTTTCCTCTGTGGTCAGATACTCAATTTAAACAGCAGAGAAGCCTGCAGGTTTGCTTCCACATTATTCATCAGAGCCCAGGACTGAGAACTCACTCAGCAGCTTGATCAGCAAATAACATATAAGAAGTAGTGCCTTGCTATGAGCCAGGCTTAGAAAAATAAAATAAGAATACAAATATATTTAAAGAGTCAAATTACTTCTATTGATTATAGATAGACAGTAAATAGTCCTGCAAGATCAAATTTAACCCATTTTTGAGTTGTATCTCTCTCTGTTGCACAGGCTAGAAGGCTATGGCAAAATCATGGCTCATCATAGTTTCTACCTCCTGGACTCAGGCAATTCTTTCACCTCAGCCTTCTGAGTAGATGGGACTACAGGCACATGCTACCATGATTGGTTAGTTTATTTCTTTTTCTTTTTCTTTTTAGAGACAAAATCTTGCTACGTTGCCCAGGCTGTTCTCAAACTCTCTCATTGAGGTTCATGTGATTCTCCCATCTTGGCCTCCCAAAGTGCTGGTATTACAGGTGTGAGCCATGGTTCCCAGTGTAAAATGGGTGTATTTAGTTAGTTCCCTTTGACTGGTATTGTGCTGAATACAGAGTAGTGACTGAGTGGTGGCCACATATTAAAAACAATCACCCTATAGCCCACTTTAGCCATTGTATCTACCATATGATCAACCACTTATCTGGAGGTGACAGTGTCTGGTTTACAATGCCATTTGCTATATATTGTAATATTATTTTTGTTTATGGTCTTTCTAGATTTATATGCATGATTGGATTTACCTACATCTAGATATGTAGATAAAATTGTAACTGGTATTTCTCCTCATTTATTATATAAATTATTACAAGTATAACTGTTACTAAGTTAACAATTTTTCAATCTTTAAAAGATGTACAAATTTATAAAGTTACCATTTAGCATTTGTTAGGATAATATTTCTGTCACAAATTATTCATAAAAATACTGTTTAAATTAATTACTAGTATTGAAGTTTCCTTTTATTACAATTAATTTGATCATTTATTATTCATTGACTTGTTATAACAATATTCTCAGTTAAAATTGGTTTATTAATTTTTATTTCAACATTCATCACATTCAGCTTTGGATTATAATTATTTATTTCTGTCCTTTCTCCTTCTGTCTTTGACACTCCTTCTCTCTTTTCTCCTCAAGTTTTATTCAGAAAATATGTCATTTATTGTAAAGTTCTCAATTATACCAACATGGCAACATATTGTATACCCAGCTTTAAGTATTATATTATCTTTAAAGATTTATTTACTTGCACCTTGAAGGGGATCAAAAGGATCAAAAGATGAAGTAGAAACTCTCTAAAGGACAAGATGGAGACAAGTTTAAAACTATAACGTGATCACCGCATCATATATATGTGTGTGTATATAAATAAATACATAAATACATACATATACATATACATTTACTTATGCTAAGTAATACTATGTAGTCTATATTCTAAATGATTATTTGACCCATCTGTGTCCCTCAAATCAATTCCTTGAATATGTCACTACAAACTTACCTTTGTTTCATTCTATAACACTAATCTGGAAAATTCTCAATTCTCTTAAATTCAAATATTCTCTTTTTCTGCATTTCATGTGTTGTATCAAAATAGACTCATTCTAAATTTATGGCTACATATATCAAGTAGGTCCAAAGCCTCCAGGAAATCCACAAATATACCTGAAATTCAGCGAATTAAATCTTTCCTGTTGTCTAATAAAATACTTTACACATTTGTTTCTCTCCCACATCCAGCTTCAACACTTATTTTATTCTCCTCACTCCCTTTAAAAGTCATATTTTTTGATTTGCTGAGAAGTTATTATGTTCAGAGAGAACTTAATGTTTTCTTCACACAAACTTTGTATGCATTTTGTCTCATATAATGTCTCTTTGCACCTATAATGAATGTGAGTTATCCCAGCTCCTAAGATCAATTCAACTTGTATATTAATTTATTTTTTCTCCTCCCATGTACTTAAATAATTATCCCACCCAATGCTTCTTTATTCTTTTCTTTATCATTGATTTTTCTTTGATGATTGTGACTGATAGCTTTGCCACACTCATATATTGTGCTGTTTTTACCTTAACAAAATGATTCAATAATATTTTCTATCTTAAAACAAATAAAAAATGTAAAAAATATTTTAACACAAACTGTCCCGCCAGCTTTATACTATTTATCTACCTTTATTCATAATTAAGCTTTTCCAAAAAGTGTCTATAATAATTGTTTTTGTTTTATTGTTTTTATTCTCTTACTTTTTGTATTTAAAATCAAGGTAATCATAAAATTAAGTTGAATAGCTAAATGTCACTAAATCTTAAATTGAAATAGCTAATTACTTGGCCATTACTCTCTACCTCTTGAGTTCCAATTTTGGTAGCTACAAGTTATTATTTCACTTATTCTGATACTAGTCATCTCTACAATTTTAACTCTGTTTAAATAAGTTTGCTTGGTAGGTTTTGTATTCATAACTAATTGAAATATAATTAAATCTGTGTGCGAAGACTTATACAAGCAAGAGAGACCCTTGACTTTCTCTAGGTTAATTAATACAAGTAAAATATTATTAATATACATTTGTTATAGAAAGAATTGAAAGTTTCTGAAAGGTGTCAATGTCCTTGCCTGGTTTTAAATTTTTTTAAATTTATTATTGAAATATATATATATATATATATATATATATATGTATGTATGTTTGTGTGTGTGTGTGTGTGTGTGTCACACACACATATGGTACAATGTTATCTTTCAGTGTGTGTATCTATAATATAATTATCAAATTGAGGTAATTACCATATCCATTGTTTTAAATATTAATAATTCTCTGCTTAACGTCTTACCTACTAGCTATCTTAAAGTGTATACTACATTATTATTTGCTATAGTCACCCTACTGTGTAATAGAACACTACAAATTATTCATTCTAATTGTAATTATGTACTCATAGGCTGAGCTCTTTTTCGTGGTCCTTTCTCTGTCCTGTCCTCTCCAGCCTATGGTAACAACTATCCTACTCTCCACTTGAATGAATCAACTTATAAGTGAGATGATGCAGTATTTATCTTTTTGTTCCTGTGCTATTTTACTTAGAATAATGTCCTCCTCCAGGTATTCTCATGTTGTAGCAAATCACAGAATTTCATTCTGTTTTCTAATCAGTTAGCAATTCATTATGTGATACAGATGTACATATATGTGTATATGTAATAAATGCACACATATATCTATTTATAAGAAATGTGTGACATATATGATATACATTATATTATACACACACACGCATGCACGCACACACACTCATAGGCACACACTACATTTTCTTTATGCATTCATCATTAGATATGTATGTTGTTTGATTCTATATTTTGGCTATTGCCAATAGTTCTGCAAATAAACATAGGTACACACATATTTTTGACATAACAATTTAAATTTATTTTGGACATATACACAATAATGAGCTTACTGGATGATATGGTAGTACTATTTTTAACTTTTTGAGAAACCTTCATAATGTTTCCTATAATGACTATATTAGTTTAAATTGCCATCAACAATGTGTGAGTTCCCTTTTCTTTGCATCCTTACCAGTATGTGTGGGGTTTTTTGTCTTTATTATAATAATCATTCTTACCAGGGTGATGTTTATCTACATAGGCAAAACACTTAATGAAACTGGATAGGATAAAAGTTTTATGAGTAAGACTTCGAAAACACAAGCAACAAAAGCAAAAATAGACAAATGGGTTATATCAAACTAAAAGTATGCATAGTAAAAAAATCAATGAAATGAACAAGTAATCTATAGAAAGAGAGAAAGTATTTGTAAACGATGCAACTGACAAAGTATTAATATCAAGAATGTATGAGCCGGGCTCGGTGGCTCAGCCTGTAATCCCGCGCTTTGGGAGGCTGAGGTGAGCGGATTGCCTTAGCCTGAGCATTCGAGACCCGCCTGGGCAAGCCAGACCTCATCTCTACAATAAATCAAAAAACTAGCCGGGCGTGGTAGCGCGTGCCTGTAGTTCCGGCTACTTGGAAGGCTGAGGCGGAAGGATTGCTGGAGCCCAGCAGGTCGAGGAGACTCCAACTCAAAAAAAAAAAAAAAAAAAAAAAAAGAATGTATGGGTAACTTGTACAACTCAGATACAAAAAAATTGTGATTTTATTTTATTACTTTTTATTTTATTTTAAAGATGTGGGATATAATTCAGAATTAGGTATACAAGTCATTTTAGTATGGGTAAAGTTTGGGCCTCCATTTGGTGCCCACTTTACTTCTTTTGAAATTAAGCACCTTTATTGATGCTGTGTCCCCCACTTCCCTAGCAGTGTTCTGCTACTGCCAATCTCTTTCTTATAGTATTCTGGTAAATATTCAGGGTCTGCTGAATAGTGAGAACATGTGGTTCTCTGTTCTTTGTTTCTGTGATAGATCACTGAGTATTATAGACTCTAAATCCATCCAAGTTGCTGCGAAGTTCACATGTGTGTCCATCTTTATGGCTGCATAATATTCCACCATGTATATGAACCACATTTTATTTATTCAGTCCAATTTCAGTGGGCAGCGTGGTTGGTTCCATGTTTTTGCTATTGTGAATAGTGTTGCAATAGACATGCATGTGCAGGTATCTTTTTTTTGTAGAATGATCTGAGTTTCTCCAGGTATATTTCCAATAGGGTGATTGCTGAGTCATATGAAAGGTCAATTTCTAGTTCTTTTAGAAATCATCACACTGTTTACCATAGAGGTTGAACTAGTTTGCATTCCCACCAGCAGTGAAGAAGCCTCCCCTTTTCTCTACATCTTCACAAGCAACTGTTGTTGTTTGTTTTATTAATGATGGCCATTCAAACTGGGGTTAGGTGGTATCTCAATGTGATTTTAATTTGCATTTCTTTGATTATTAGTGAGACTGAGCACTTTTTTTTAATGTGTCTGTTGGCTGCCTGTATAATTACTTCTGAGAAGTGTCTATTCATGTATTTTGCCCACTTTTTAATGGTACTGTTTGTTTTTTTTCCTTTTGGCACTTTTTAGTTCCTTGTGGATCCTGGATGTTAGACCTTTGTCAGATACATAGTTGCCAAATATTTTTACCCAGTTTGTGGGCAGACTTCCTGCCCTCTTGGTGGTTTCTTTTGCATTGCAGAAGCTTTTCAGTTTAGGGAAGTACCACTTGTCTGTCTTATCTCTTATGGAATGGACATCTAGGGGTTTGATCAGAAATTGGTTGCTTACTGCAACTTTCATTATGGTGTCTCCTGCATTTTCTAAGATTCTTATAGTTTGAGGCTTTATGTTTAGATTTTTGATCCATTTTGAGTTGATTTTTGTGTATGGTGATAGATAGTGGTCCTGCCTGAATTTTCTGCAGGCAGCCAGCCAGATTTTTCAGCACTATTTACTGAATAGGTTCTCCTCTCCCCAGTAGTTGTTGGTAGAGTCTTTGTTGAAGATGAGTTCATTGAAAAATTGTGGTTTTGCTTCTGAGATCTCTATTCTGTTCCATTGTTCTATATGTCTGTTCTTGTACCAATATAAGACTGTTTTGATTATTGCAAAGCCAAAAACAAATGCACACACACACAGATACACACACACACAAACTAAAACAAACCAGGAAAAAAGCAGAAAAAATATTCCTAGAAAACTGAACACACACACACACACACACACACACACACACACACACACACCACAAAATTAAAGGAGATAAAAAAGAATAAAAACGAATGCAAAAAAATTCTCATAATACATTCACAAAGACATTAAAACAAAAAAGAGAAGAACAAAGAAGCAAACAAAAAAAACTAAAGGATGAACACTCAGTCATTTTCATACACACATAAACAGAAAACAAAATATGAAAGAAGAAAAAAAAGAAGAAAAAAAAATGTGTGTGTGTATGTTGGGGGGTGGATTCAGATGGGACACTCTCATACACATTCATACACGAAGAAAAAATAAAAAAATAAAAAATAAAAAAAAACCTGCCCACCTGTGGCAGGTTGTAATTGTTTCTCTTACCTACTCAGAGGTAATCCCTCTGTTGTCTCCTGTGGAGCTGTGTCCTCATTCACAATCTCCCCAGCATGTGGCTCAGGGAAGGAGGAGGGGGTGGTGGGAGTGAGTGGGGATTTAGTCCTTTCCTCCCACTCTCTTATAGTCAGGGGAATCCTCTCCAGTGGGGGATTGTCTTCTCCCCAGGTACTGGCAGGGAGGAGTCCTACCCAGACTTATCCTGAAGTAGAGTCCTCCTATCATGGCCAAACCATGTGGGTCTGATGTTCAGAGGATTGCTGGGGAGGAGGGGGCTGGGTCAGTCCCAGACTCACTGCTGATCTCTTTGGGGGTCTTCCTCATCCTTTTCTGGTCACACCCTTTGTCCCATGGCTGAATCAGGGTAAGGAATATGATGCCTGAGACTCAGCACTCATCCTGTCCCTGTTTGTGCTTTTGGGATATTCCCTCTGGGTCATGATCAACTGCTGAGTAGTTAACCTGCTGGTCACGGAGTTCTAGTCTGCTGCTCCGTGATGAGCAAGACATATCACTTCCCTGTCCAGTTTTCAAGATTGTGGCAGGGTGCCTGCTTTGTCTTCTCCAGTGGTGCTCTGCTTATGGCTCCCTCATGGTGCTTTCTTCACAGCCCATGCTGCCAATGTCCAGTCAGGCACTGTGGTGGTGAGGCAGAGCCTGGAGCTGGCAGTCACTCCTGGCAAACTTCTTCCCAGGAAGGGCTTTGCTGATTTAAAAAAAAATCAGCACTCAGCTTCTTTGCCCTGGGAAGTTTTAAGGTTCAAGCAGAGCAGCTGTGTCACTAGCCACTTCACCAGGAGAGTCCTGGCCACTTGTTCCCAAGTCCCCACTCCGTCAGTCACTCCATACATTCACTCAGTCACACTGGGACTTGCATAGTCCAGCTGATTCTTCCACCATTCTCCCTCCCAAACTGATAAAAAAAATCTGATTTTAATAATGGGCAAAAATCTTGAATATACATTTCTCAAAAGAAGATATACAAATGGCCAATTGATATTTGAAAAACATGTTTAATATTGCTAATCATTAGATAAATACAAATCAAAACCACAATAAGCTATGAGTGAGAACCTCCCCCCAAAATGGAATTATCTTTTGGAGGTGGGTCCCTTGGAATTTTTTTCACTAAATCAAACACCAACTAAAGTTTTTATTTGGATGTTTTGAGAAATTTGCATCATGATTTGTAAAAGAAACATCCCTATTTGTGACAAACAGGTGACTGCTTTTTCCACCATGACAATGTACCTGCTCACACGTCACTGAGTGTTCAGCAATTTTTGACCAAAAACAGCATAAACCCCATGCCCCATCCTCTGTATTCACCCGGTCTCACCTTGAACAACCTTTTTTGTTTGTTTTCTCTGATGAAAAAAAGTCCTCAAATGGAAATGTTTTGCCAATTTGAAAGAGGTGAAACAAAAAACAGGAAGAGTGCTAAAAGACATCAAAACTATAAATCCAAAAACAGTTTTGAGCAGTGAAACAAGTTTCTCACAGGTGTATTGCATCAGAGAGTATTCTGAAGATAACTGAAGGTTAAATATGTGAGAATAGTCAGCAAACAGTAGACTTTCTCACTGCTGTCCTGCCCATTGTGCTCCTTTGCACTGTATCTTCTGTTTAACAAGAGAGGAATATTTTAGTTATTTTTTTAATAAATGTGTAAGAATAAACATACGATTTTTAAATAAATAAATTCTGGGGTTTTTTCCCCCATATCATCTTGCTATCTTAATTTGTTCTTGCCTTCATATTCATGATCAAAGTTTCATGAAATATATTCCAAAGGATTATTTTATAGCTTTCATTTAATATTGCTGACTATTGTAATGAATTTATTAGAATTATTGTCTTATAAATAGCAGTTAGTTCTGAAATTTTTCTTATACTAGTCTGAAAGCTCTGTTACAAGCCACCAGCTAAAAACTACATCATCAATAAAGAAAAACAGCTCTGAGGGACAGCATCAGGTATTTTTAACTATTGATACTTTAAGAAATAGACTCTTGGGAAAAGATCTGGGAATTCAGAATGTCACCACTTAGAGGACTCTCAGAATGTACCAGAGTACTGACTCAGGATTCAATTAGAAATGGATAGCTTCCATTTAGCCTTGATTCCAGTTAGCATTAATTACATAAGACTAAATCAAATGATAATGTAATTATTTGGTTACTTGTTTTGGAATACTTTTATTTGTAATATTTTGTTATCTTTTTAAAAATTCTACTTTGTGCATATGATAAGCCTTTTTTCAGTCTTCTTGACCTATCTTTGAATGTCTATTTAACAGCTCATGCTTATTCAAAGTGTGGTGGAAATTTTTTACAATTAGTTATTCTCACGGATCCCTCATAATTCTGGAACAAATATTTTGAGTTCTTTTTTACTTTATATAGCAATATAGATTTTTGCATAGTTTCATGAAGAATCTATCCTTTCCTGTCTCCTCACTGGTAAGAATTGGGACAAGTGGTTTGTGAAATATGCGTGTGTGTGAGTGTGTGTGTGTATGTATGTGTGTGTGTATGTTTGTGTGTGTAGCATGTATGTGTGAATACAGACATACATATCTGAATTTGAGAGACTGGAGACCTCCAGTTTAAACTGGTTTCTCTCTAGGCCTGTTACACAGTGTCATCATCTTGAGAATTTTCTTCACTTGAATTAGAGCCCTTGATTCCTAAATCTTCTACCTCCATCTTTCATTTTTGTTTGAAAAAATCTACCAGAGCTTCTATAGAATAAGTGAATGACAAATATTGTCTTCTTAAGAAATTAATGCAAAACATCTATCCAAATGCTGTATTTGTTGTTTTAAAAGGACTTTAATTTGAAGGAACAATTATACAATTAGAAACAATAGTTGTTATCTGACATTTTAAAATAAAATCCAATAATTTGCTTAACTAATCAACACCTCGCTTAATTTTTGTCAGTGATCTTCTTTTTTATAATTTGATAAAAGCCAATTTATTGACCAAAGAAATATCTTTGTCTGAGCTTTTGAGTTCTCTAAATGTGTCTCTACATTAGTATGTGTTCCTCCTCAAATAGACTCTGAGACAAGATTCTCAGTACAAGCTGTTTACTGATGAACACTGGTAGGAGATTGGGACAGTGAGAAGAGAAGAGATGGAAGACAACAAAAGATGTTTTACTAAGCAAGTTTCTATTGTGGGTACCTGGGACTTAATCTACTTGGAGAAAGGTGCCTCAGAGATATTTCCCTAGAGATGTGAGGTTAAAGTCTATTCCCAGGGTGTCAGTGCCTAGGTATTTGCAATCTGCCCTGTGGTGGCAGAATAGATTTGAGGCCCCGCATAGAGTGTCAGATGCTAAAGGCAAAAATGCAACTACATCTAGAGATATAGCTTCACTGAGTTGACAGGCAAGGTCCTTGCTACTACAATCCGCTAGACTGGTGTCCATATATAAACTTAATGATGATCAGCTGGTGCCATAGAATAAAATTTGACTGATGCTTTGGCTTAAGTGGATATAAATTGAACATTGGCAAGACATATGAGGTAAGTTTCTTTCCTTCGTGAATAGGAAATGTTAGATCATGATTTTGAGCATAATCTTTAGCTTAATGAATGCCAGTTTTCCCATATTTATGTCATTGGCATATAGGCATTGTTAAGTTATTTCTTAGTGGTTTATTATTTGCATTTTTTATAAGTAAGATAGCTTTATACTTACTTATAAACTGCTACACCATTTAAACTATATAATTCTGCCATCGTCTTTATTGCAGTACTTTTTGTGGGCGTAACATATTCTAGATAATAATTGTTTTCAGAAAAGCAAATGGTAAGCTTATCACAAGACTATTAATGTTAACATTTATTTAAAAGATCAAATGTATGTGCATGTGTTATTTTCTTGGTTTAGATACCCCCACAGTTTCGACTAGGTCTCACTCAAATAAATGTTCCTTTAACATTTATGTCATTATACTACACTGCTTTGAATACAAAGTGACAGAAAGAACATTTTACAGGAGCACTGGTTCTAAGGTATCTTCAGAACTTCCCTCAGAGACCCTACTAATTTTCCTCAAATTAATGCCATTTATCCTAAGAAGGCACCTTGTATGTGTGCTCCAAACTCTCATTTAAGGTCTTCTGCACAGCATCTCTGCATTCTTCTTCTGCAGCACTCTGGGTTAGATCTCTTCTCACTGACACTTTGAAACCTGTCAGTTATGATATTAATAATCAATGACAGTTCCAGAACTGCTGATCATGCTTGTCTACTGTCTGGTAGTATTGCTGATTGACTATGGCATGTGTTCTGATGTTTATACTATCTCCTGTAGCTGGTAGCACTTACTGACATTTTGAACCAGTGCTCTCCAATACGGTAGCCACTAGGCCAGTCACCAGTGGATACCGAGCACTTGAAATGGGGCTACTGTAATTGAAGTGTTTTTTTTTACATTTTAAATTTAAAAACCGATCATTCAGTTATTGTAAAACTTTTAAAGTGTGTTTGGATCAACTTGGTTATATGACTCTATTTTTTCAATTGTACATTTTTTTAAAATTCAAAATTATAGATAATTTAATACTTAGTTTGAGAAGTACTGTAAGTGTAAAATACATAAATTCTGAAGCATTTTTCTTTCTACTTTGTCTAAAATATAGCTATATTTAAATATAGGGTATATAATTATATTCTGTATTTGAATATATACACATATATTCATGAGATATTGTAATGAAAGAAGGGATTCGTGTGTGTGTGTGTGTGTGTGTGTGTGTGTGTGTGTGTGTAGACACCTTTTCCAGAAATCTCATTCATTTAACTTTTTTTTTAATTCAGAAATTTTACCTAACATCCTTCATCCTGATTATTGTGCAATGACTTTTCTTTAGGAGGTTCTTGTCTTCTAAAGAAATCCCTAGTGATTCTGTCCTATTAGTTCTCCAAATTTTCAGAAAGTCTTAAAACCTAATAGGACCAAATTGTGGTTCAAGCTTGGATCATCAATATGTTCTTCATTACACAGGTGTTACAAAAATCTTTGAACATTTTTCTCAATATTCAAGAAGGTTCATCTGGTACTTTTATGTTGCCTCTCAAAAACATTGGTCCAAGCCGGGCTCGGTAGCTCAGCCTGTAATCCCGTGTTTGGGAGGCTGAGGTGAGTGGATTGCCTGAGCCCGTGGGTTCGAGACCCACCTGGGCAACTTGGCGAGACCTCATCTGTACAATAAATCAAAAATTAGCCAGGCGTGGTAGCGAGCGCCTGTAGTTCCAGCTACTTGGAAGGCTGAGGCGGGAGGATCGCTGGAGCCCAGCAGGTCGAGGTTGTGGTGGCCGGGAGCAGCCACTCCACTCCAGTCTGGGCAACAGAGTGAGACTCCAGCTCAAAAAAAAAAACCAAAAAAAAAACAAAAAAACAACACTGATCTGATATAACCATGTTCTGAAAAAAGTGAACTCTTTTTTTTATATACTGGTATCATTTGTACAAACACATAACTTAATAAGCACATAATCTAAGTCATATTAGATTTGTTTGGAACTTTCTACCTTATTTACACTCCACTTTTTTTTTTTTTTTTTTTTTTTTTTTTGAGTTGGAGTCACACTCTGTCGTCCAGGCTGGAGTGTGCAGTGGCACACCCACAGCCACCACAGCCTTGACCTGCTGGATTCAGGTGATCCTTCCACCTCAGCCTTCCAAGTAGCTAGAACTACAGGTATGCACCACCACACCCAGCTAATTTTTTGATTTATTGTAGAGATGAGGTCTCGCCAAGTTGCCGGGGCTGGTCTCAAACCTGTGAGCTCAAGCAATCCTCTCACCTTGGCCTCCCAAAGAGCTGGGATTATAGGTGTTGAGCCTCTGTGCCCAGCCTATACCTTACTTCCATTTAAATTTCAGTTAAGTAGGATGGGAATGGTAGCTCAAGACTATAATTCCAGCAGTTTGAGAACCCGAGGAGAGGGGATCACTTGAGGCCAGGAGTTTGAGACCTGCCTGGACAACAAAGTGAGACCTCATCTCTACAAAAAAATTAAAAGATAGAAAATAAAATAAATAAAAACAACTAGTTGTCTTGGTGTGTACCTGTAGTCTCAGACACTTGGAAGGCTGAGGCAGAAGGATCACCTGAGTCCAAGAAGTTAAGGCTGTGGTGAGCCATGATCATCCTACTACACTCCAACCTGCATGACAGAGTGAGACTCCAACTCAAGATCGATCGATAGATAAATAAACAAACCAACAAATAAATAAATTTCAGTTAAGTGTATATGCTATTACATATCTTCACAAAACATTCCAGGTGGCATTTATTAAACAAAGAAAATAGATTTTTAAAATAAAAAATTTAATAGCCAATAATTGCACAGGCATGAGAATTTGGAAACATGATAATGCATTTATTTTACCTTTTGTGTTTCATGGAAATTATCCATTTTTGGATTTTATATTGTTATGTTAAAATATATATCTTTTGTCTTAGGTCCTTTTTTATACATGGGTTTTTAGCTGATTGATAACTTTGCCATTTATCATGTTTACATCCAATATCATTAGATATGCAATAATGGATTTTAAAAATAAATGTGATTTATAAAACTTATTTTTATAAATATATTTTAATTGGTTTTGTTGATAAAAGATGCCAGACTAGCCTGGCGTGGTGGCTAATGCCTGTTATCCCAGTACTTTGGGAGACTGAGGCAAGAAGACTGCCTGAGCCTGTGAGTTCAAGACCAGCCTGGGCCTGGGCAACATGGCGAGACCTTGTCTCTAAAATAAATTTTTAAAAAATTAACTGAGAGTGGTGGCACACGTCTGTAGTTCCAGCTACTCGGAAGGCTGAGGCGAAAGGATCACCTGAGCCCAGGACATCAAGACTGCGGTAGCCATGAGCATGCCTCGGCACTCCAGCCTGGGTGACAGTGAGACTTCCATTCAAAAAGAAAGAAAGAAAAACTTTGAGTTTATTGGTGTTTAGATGAAGCTTTATCAGTGACAAACTTAAGGGAAAATAGGCAAATGTTTTAAAAGGTGCCTGGAGTCCCCCAAAGAGAGATATCTTACCGGGTCAAACAATACTTTAATTTTCCTTCTTTATCTATTAAGTGATGTTATGCCTGAGCCAGGTTGGAAAGTAAGCCACACAAAATAGTTAATTAAAAACATTTCTCTTCAGGTACCTTAGTTAAAAATTTGACAAGGTAAAGAAAAGTGATCAGAGTTTAGTTGTCACTTTTAACCCTGAGTAAACCATTACATTTTTCATACATTTAAATATATGAGGACAAGTTATTAATATTAATATGCATGTATAAGAAAAATATATATCAACTTTAAATGTTTCAAGTCTTTTGCAATAGGACAAAGAAAGATAGAATAAATATATTTACAATTTATAAGTAAATTATTTAATAAAACCAGCATGATTTCAGGTAATACTAAGTGTGAGGACAATTTTCAAAATGGAAATAAAATTATATATAATCAACATTACTTCAAAATTAGTTACAAATTAGTTGGAAATACATAAATGGAAAAACATACTACAGAATAACTACTCTTTATGAGAAAGCATTGCAATTAAGAAAAATATTTAATCACATATTTCTGATTGATTATGCTACTTTCAGAAGTAGTGGACATATATTTATCTTTTTTTTGGTCATATATATGTGGTTGGGAGCCATGGCTATTTATATAAAAGTTTACTGAAAAATTACTGTCAACAGGCAGATTGATTAACAGGAGAAAACAAATAAAAATATATTTAATGTCTGTATACAGGAACCTTCAGAACGAATACATAACTTCTCCCTGAATTGTAGAAACTTATATCCCATCCTGAGCCTTCAATGCAGAATGCATACTGAAGAATATGGCCCAAAGTAGGTTATATTGGTAAATCAGGTTTAGTGGCAAGACAGGTTATGAGGAAAAGAAAAGAAGTCTTTTTAGATTTTTTTTTTTTTTTTTTTTTTGAGTTGGAGTCTCACTCTGTTGCCCAGACTGGAGTGCAGTGGCCGCTCTCGGCCACCACAGCCTCGACCTGCTGGGCTCCAGCGATCCTTCCACGTCAGCCTTCCGAGTAGCTGGAACTACAGGCGCGCGCTACCACGCCCGGCTGATTTTTTGATTTATTGCAGAGATGAGGTACTGCCAAGTTGCCCAGGCGGGTCTCGAACCCGCGGGCTCAGGCAATCCACTCACCTCAGCCTCCCAAAGGCGCGGGATTACAGGCTGAGCCACCGAGCCCGGCTCTTTTTAAACTTTTTAAAGTGTTAGATTCTCAATCTCTCCTTGGATCCTGGGAAAGTTGTAGAAAGGGGAGACATGACTACATTAAGGGAGATTCTCTACAGGTGCAATTTTTTTTTTTCCCTTACAAAAGACACCCTTGCAGGACCACTTCTGTTTGCTGATCCTCTGGCAGCCATTTCAAAATATGTTAAAGAAATGTGTTTGGGGATAAAATATTTTGATTTCCTTCACCCGCATTTGTTAAGTGTGAATAATCTGGTCACTAAGGATGGCCCTTCTCATGGGTGTTACATGACTGAGGGAGGAAATCATCTTGTTTGCCTCTTAAGCTAATATACTTTTACTAAAATTGACAGAATACAGATATACCTTTCTGCTATTAAGATTTTCCTTTCTGGGTTATTTTTAATTCTCATCTTGGTTTCTACTTATAACTAATATTCAAATATATTTGCAAAAATGCTGAATATTATTTTCTACATTATTTTAAACTTTCAGGGATTGATTCTGTGCTTGGAAATAAAGACAGTATTTAGCTAGATATTCTAATTGTATATTAGCAAAAATAAATTCAATGATCATCAAGCTAGTCTTTCCTCATTTGGTACTATATTTGCATATCTTCTTGTAAACGTACTACTTGGAAGTTAAATTATTCTACATAAAGCCATCTAGAAATTCAATTAGATAAAGCATTCTTTACTTTTCTAAGTAACTAGAAAGCTACTTCAGGTGATAAATTCTCCTTGATTTCAGCTTTGTTTCAAAATACAATGAGAAAGCTAAAATATACCAAACCATAATAAACCATGGTTTTATGACATGGAAGTAAATTATCTAATATAAATATCTTTGTGGACTTAAGATTTTCAAATAGCTTCCCTATATTTTATCCATCATGCACTTGTAATGCCAAGTTTAATTCTTCTAACATAATTTAATTAAAATATACTTTGAATGTCAAGTTCATTCACGACATTATAATAAGCAATGCAAGATGAGTGGAGAAGGTATATTCTAAGATAATTAAAGCATATTATTTGCCTAAAAGACTTTCCAAATTAATAACAAAGAAAAATAACTATCTATGCAATATAAACATATTTTAACATAAAATTGAGAATTACCATCAATGTGTTAAGAGTCTTGGGAGTACTGAGGATAGGAAGATCATTTGCAGGCTCAAGAATAAGGGAAGAACGTATTACCACAAAAAAATGACTGACAGTGGTGGGAAACTATGGGGGGGGAGGGATAAGGGAAGGGATTAATGGCAGTAAATACCTATCAGGGGATGGGGGGACACTCCTTATCAACAAGGGTGCCTGAACGAGACATATTTGTGTACCTAACCCTTAACTGTACCCCTCAATATCACAATAAAAAAATATTATATAAAAAAAAAGAAGGGAAGATTTCGCTGAGAAGATTCTATTTGAATTGGACCTTCCAAATGATATGCCTAGTGTCATTAAGTAAGGAAAAGAGTTGTTCTACAGAAGTACTTTGACTCCAAAGAAGGAAGCAGAAAAGTTTAGAAGTTATTTGGGATTATTATTTTTACTTTATGCTAAAAAGTGTTTCTATGGACATTTGAATCAGACAATTCTTTGGTGTGTTTTGTCCCTTGTATTATAGGAGATGAAGCAAACACCCATGATCTCTACGTGTTATAGCCTGATCGGGTTCTTATGCATGCTGCCCAGAAAAACTGAGACTGTACAGTACAGAGAGTTTTTACTCTTGCAAAGCAGTTGTACAAGGAGGATGGGAGATATTTCACAAATCCACCTCCGTGAGAGGCTAAGGTTTTTTTGTTTTTTAGTCGGGTTCTCACTCTGTTGCCCTGGCTGGAGGGCAGTGACACGCTCGCGGCCACCGCAGCCTCGACCTGCAGGACTCAAGACGATCCTTCCGCTTCAGCCTTCCAAGTAGCTGGAACTACAGGCACGTGCCACCACACCTGGTTAATTTTTCTTGATTTTTGTAGAGATGAGGTCTTGCCAAATTGCCCAGGCTGGTCTCGAACCCGTGAGCTCAGGAATTTCTCTCACCTCGGCCTCTCAAAATGCTGGGATTTTAGACGTGAGCCACCGCGCCCGGCCTGAGACTAGGATTTTTAAAGGAATAATTTGGCAGGTGACGAGGCTAGGGAATGAGTGCTATTAATCGGCTGGGGATGAAGTCATGGCTTGTCAAAATTGTCCGTCTTCAAAGAGACAATTTGTAGGAGAGGATCACAGGACTGGTGAAGGCAGCTTTTTTGTATGTGTCCCATGTCCAGATGGGGCCTCAGGTCAAGTATAGTGCAAAGTCTGTAAAACACCTCAAACACCATTCTTAGGGTTTTTTTTAATGGAGACCATCTACAAAGAAAGGTCTGCAGGCATCATTTAACGATCTCTGGGCAGTAATCCATTATAAAGAGTTTTAGGAAGAAGGTATGTGAGAAGTGGGATCCCTAATTATTAGAGCTGATCGCGCACCTTTCAGTCGATTAAAGTTTAGGATGCCATCAAGGGGATCTTTGCAACCTTAGGCTTCTTGTGTAAGGGAAAGTATGTGTATCAGCCTCAATGGCAGCTTACTCCCTCCCCAGATGTCAAGACATGAAGATAAACAATCGGTGTCTATTGAAATAAAAGCAAGCCGGCTAGGTGGCTCAGCCTGTAATCCCGCGCTTTGGGAGGCTGAGGTGAGTGGATTGCCTGAGCCCGCAGGTTCGAGACCCGCCTGGGCAAGCAAGACCTCATCTCTACAATAAACCAAAACATTAGCCGGGCGTGGTAGCGCGCGCCTGTAGTTCCAGCTACTCAGAAGGCTGAGGCGGAAGGATCGCCGGAGCCCAGCAGGGCGAGGCTGCGGTGGCCGGGAGCAGCCACTGCACTCCAGGCTGGGCGACAGAGTGAGACTCCAACTCAAAAAAAAAAAAAAAAGCAAACTCAGAATCAACAAATTTGCTACTTTCTACCTATGGCCACAGCTTTTCAGGACTCAAGTCTCTTTTACAGCTTTTATCACATGGTCTGCATTAATTATGTGAAGGTGGTTTTATATTCGTTAAATGCCAGCAGCACCTGCCCTCCAGTTTTAACATCCATGAATGTCTGGTGATATTGTCACATATCCCCCTGGGAAAATGTGCAATTTTTTCGTGTTAAGAACCACTAGGATAAAATGCAAAATGCATGAGGGATCATACTAAATTTTAGTACTATAAATAACTAGCTTTTAGAGAATGTTTTCTCTAAGAAGCCATTGAGCTAACCACTTTGCATTCATTATCTTATGTAATCTTTACCTTAAATTTAAGATATTATTATGGAAACCAATAATTCAGTATTCAATGACTTTTCAAAAGCCTCACAAATAAAAAGTTGTGGGGATTGGGTTTGAATTGTTTGTTGGCTCCCTAACTTGTCCAGTTGAGTTGATTCTTTACCCCCTCCATAGCACAGACACATAGGTATTCCTTATATTAAGATATGGTGTCTACTTCCTCTCTCTTTGAATCTGAGAAGGCTTTGTGTCTGCTTCGACCAATAAAATGTAAAGGAAATGAAGTTGTGCTGGTTTAGGGGTCTATTTCTTAATGGAGTGTATATCAGTCAGAATTATCCAGAGAGACAGAACCAAGGGACTATGGATAGATATTGATATAGGTACAAAGGGGGACTCCAAAAAACTGGAATTATCTTTCGATGATTGAACCGCTTGTAGTACAGGCTTCCTCCACCAGGTAACACTGTTGTAGGTATCCACTGGCATCAGTGTATGAGCTAGTATTGTTGTAAGAAGCTACATTTGGCATTGGTGAATTTTTTGTTTTTTTACTTGTGGAGAGTCAACATGTTTGCCCATTTCATGATGGGCGATTTGTGAATGCATCTGCCCATTTTGCACTGAGTGTTCAGCAACTTTTGACTAAAAACAACATGACCCCTGTGCCCCACACTCCTTATTCACTGAATCTCTCCCTGAGTGATTTTTTGTTTGTTGTTTCCTTGGAAAAAAAAAGTCCTCAGAGAAAAATATCTTGCTAATGTGGAAGAAGTGAAACACAAAACGAAAGAAGCACTAAAAGGCATCAAAATTGATGCGTTCAAAAAGCGTGTTTTGAGCAGTGGAAAAAGCGTCTCAATAGGTATATTGCATCAAACAGAATTTGAAGGTGACTGGAATTTAAACATGTTAGAATGACCACACAATTTCGTATAAATAAATTTGTTTTGTTCAGGGGGGTCTCCTCTTATATCTATAGATTTCCAGAAATTCTACAGAAATACCCTAAAGATAATGTTTTACCAGTGATCTGGGTATCCCTTAATCCAGTTAAATTGGCGCCCAAAATTAACCATCACAGAGTGATGTTAGATAGTAACAACAAAAACAACACATTTTTATTTAGTCATTGCTTTATGCTAGATATTGTGCTATGAGCTTTAAAATTATCTTATTTAACTCTCATGGTACTTCAGATGAAGAAAGTGATTTGCAAAAAATGTGGCCAAATTGTTAAAGTCCACACAGCCAATAAGAGGTAGAATAAGGATTAGAACCTCAGCTGAATCTCCAGTCTATCCTCTCAACTACTCTTGCTTCCATTAGATAAGATCTAGTGAGATATTTAAGTTTGAGCAAGTTTTTTAATTCTTGTTATTTACTTATTTTTCATGCTAAATATTTGAGCATTTTTATGCAATAAAGGAACCAATAGAGAGGAAAAAGTTAAACAAAGAAAAATAAAAAATTAATAGAGCGATGGTGGAAGGGGGTGCAGGGTGAATAAAGGTAGATGTAAAGGTGTTGATATTGAACTTTAATTTTAACTCTCAACTTTATAAGTGTATGTATATTTGAGGCACACATTAGAAACTCAAGTGTCATGCAACTGAAACTTCAACATATATTAAATATATTAAAAATCGTCTTTTTTTGTACACTTCTCAAGTGCAAGTCACTATTACTAGCATTTTATTTAATTAAATTATTCAATTTTATTAAATTAACATTTATTTAATTTATACATACTTATCTGATTTATTTTACTCATCAACTAACGTGGGAAATAAATGGTAAAATTATAGTCCGCAAAGTTTACGTTTTTAATCCATAATTATACAGTCTGAATTTAAATCTGGATACCTAATTCCAGCACCTGTGCCCCCAATTGTTCCTATTACCACCTCTCACAAAGGCAAGAGCTCAAGTGTGGAATCCACAGAACAAGAAACCTATAGAGTATCTATCCAACTACTTGAAATAAAGGGATCATAATAAAAAATAAAAATAAAACATTTTTTTAGAGATGAGAAGGAGAATAATTGCTAAGGAAGAAAGGAACAGTTCCCAGACAATAGACTACATATATTTTCATATTCACATGTGTTATAAGATGATTATTATAACTCTTATGCTAAGAAAATAAAAATTTAGACTAATAACAGTAAAAATGACTTGTCAAAGGTTAAAATTAAAATTTTATATACTGAAGTAAACGTTTAATTTCGAGTTTATAGCTTTTCATATCTTTTATACATTTGCCATGTGTTTTAATACATATATGTCAAAATAGTAATGAACTCGAGCAATATACCTGCATTAACTCCTAAAATATAAATTTCCCATTGTTCTATCAATGCCCCAAAAAGTTTACTATAATTCTTTATGTAATTTTGTAATAATATTAAATTTCAAAACCTTAAGTGAAATGTTTGGTTAGTTTCTCATATATTGCATAGATTACAAGCACAATTTTGTTGATTGTATTTCATGAATTTATTTTTAAGCATTCTGGTTTCTGGAGTTAGGTAGAGACCTTAATCCCATGAGTAAGTTCCTCAAAATATGTGATGGCTACATTCTCAGTGATTTAAGTATGTACAACTATGATGAAATCAATTATTTCTTCCAAGCATCTTTGTTCAATTTTGTTCAAAGATATAATGGAGAATATAAATTATTCTGTGTTGTTACTGTTGTCATGTAGCACTCATTTTTTTGATTCACTCTGTGAATATATGTTTCCCGTGATACTTTGTGTTTACTTCAATTTTCTAATCTACAATGGAAATAGCCTAGTAAGTGCTGCCTTGGTTAAACTTCCACCTTTTCTGAAAGACAGCTGAATTGATATGCTTTTCTTTTGCATAACACGTGTATATAAAACTATCTTTCAGATATATTAAATAAAAGATGCAGTTACAAAACAGTGTGTCAACATTTCTTCAAAATACATTTAAACCTTTGATAAGTGGATTGTCTGGCTGAAGTTTAGAAGCCATATTATGAAATGAAAAAGAGCAGAGTTTTAATACATTCGAATTTTAATTTTTAAAACATCATATTTTAAGATATTAATCTATTTTGAGTTTAAATTATGAAATGCTAATAATGTTTTACAATTTATACAACCAAATTAAAATTTTACCGTGAAAAACTTGGTAACAGAAAATCTCAACTACTGAAATACTGAGCAATTCTAATGACCAATAATGAAATTAAAATAGATGGGTGAGAAGTAATCATTTTGATAATTTATAAACTAGAGTACATAAAAATGCAAAAATTATCTCCAATATACTAATTGGAAGTGGCATGAAAATTATGGAAATAAACCTTGCTTTTGGGATCTTTTTCAAAGTACTGTATATTGTTTTTTATTTTATATGCATTAGTTTGATGCCTAAGTTCTATTTGTAGCAATCAGAAAATTTAAATCACTAAATAAACTACAAATTTAAGTGCTTTTCTCTGAGAGAATGCTATAACATTATTTAGAGTAGTATTAATATAAAAATGTAACATAGGCATAGTTTTTGTTAGCTTTTTTAGGATACGTGGTGTTCATTTTTATATTTCATACAAAAGGCATTTTACTCTCAGCTGTGACTCTTCCAAGACAGAAAGTTTAGCATATCTTCCAACAGTATTCTCAAAGTATGTAGAATATTATTTAATAGACAATAAAATTATTAAAGTGTAATCTAGGACCTTGAAAGATAGTGTGACATATTGAAATATCTACTTTTGTTTATATTTGGAAGGCATCCATCTAACGTCAATTTAAAAAATGCAAGATTGGAAACAGAGCATCTTATAAAATTGCTAATATTTTGAGGTTTTGTCAGCAGAAAATAAGCATTAAATAAAAAAATTCATCAATGGAGAAATGTATAAAATATCAACAGGAAAAGTTTTATTTTTGCTTTTCAAAGTATTTCTTGAAAAAATACTAGTAAATATACATTAAAAAAAACTATCTTTCTGAGATCAATGAAAGGTACATTATATTTTTTCTTTAAATATAATAATATTTTGAAACTATTTTAATAGCACAGTTCTAAAATCATGAATTTCGCAGCAACCTGGATGGACTTAGCGCCTATAATACTGAGTGATCTTTCACAGAAACAAAGAACTGAGTATCACATGTTCTCACTCATAAGTGAACCTTGAACAACTATCGTAATACTATATGAAAAGGTTTGACAGTAGTGGGAAAGTGCAGGGATGTGGGGGGGCGGGGTGGTGGGATTGGCAGTAATGGGCATCTGCCTGGGGAAGGGGGGGCACACCTCATCAACGCGGGTAGCTGTACAATGAATATTTGTATACCTAACCCTGAATTGTACCCCACAATTTTAAAATAAAAAATATTAAAAAAAAAATAAAAGCACAGTTCTAAAATAGAGAAGTCTAATAGTTGTGTATCAGATTGCAACTTTTACTGAATTTGAAAAAGAAAGTATTTTTAAGTTGTATGCATTTAAAACCTGTTTTTAAAAGACATATAAAGGAAAATATATTCCACAAGTAGTAAAAGTGTCTACTAATAATTATTTAGAAAAAGATAAATGTGTTATAATAAAATTAATGTATTTAAAAATAATATGTTGATTTGATTGTATCTGCAGATTTACTGTTCACTAAGCATTTTGAATTTGAAATGAAATATTCTTAGGAAAAGCATTCCAGACCAACTATTATTCTCCTTTTGACACAGAATGAAGACAAGCTTTGCAATTTCTATTTCACGTGTATAAACTTAAAAAAATCCTCTATATGTTAGTTAAACTTGAGGTTAATTGTGCATGTAGAGTTCTACCTTGGCTTGTCAACTGTGACTGTTTCTTGCTTACTAAAGTAGGTAACTCTTATCTTTCCCAAGCCCATTTATTTTATCTTTATCACTAAACAGCCAGCTCTCAGACTTTCTTATACTTACTTTATTACAGTTTTCTTATTACTGGATTTTTCTTCCACTGGTGATGGCTTGCCACTAGCCTTTTGTCTTTCAATTCTCTTTTATAATAAAAAGAAAATATCTCTAAAAAGTCACATTGAAGAGTGTTCAGTAAGAGGATTAAATCACAGTTTATTATCCTGCACCTTTATTTCTCTGAGTGAAATAATATCACAGAGACTCATATTTATTAAAATAAATTACTACAAATGAGCACTGTAGATCTCTAAAGATTGAAGTCCATTACATAACAGAGACAAAAAGATGTTTTTGAAATAAATTTCCATGACATAATTTAAAGGCTGATATATATACATGGTCTGCTTGGAAACTTTATTCTGCCTCCTACCATCATTTTTATTATTTCTCTCTTATCTACATTTTATTCTAAGGAAGCAAAAAAAAAAAAGTCAAATTAGTTAATTAAAAAATAGGAAGCTCAGATAGTATAGCAATACTTTCTTTCAGGTAGACAGTAAATCAGGACAAGATGAGGCCAAGTATTGGGGAATTAGTAATAGTGAATCTGTGACCCTCAGTGTCTCCAGTGCTCTGTAACTGATGGGAGTACTTCTGAATCTAATAAAAGGTGTCTGCTGCATTACTAATCATCAAGAAAATGGAAATAAAAACCATGGTGAGATATATCCTCACACTTGATAGGATGGCTATTAACCAAAAGATAAGCAGTAACAAGTGTTGTCAATGGTGTGAAGAAAAGGAAATACTTGTACACTGTTGGTAAGAATGTCAATTAGCACAGTCAATATGGAAAACAGCATAAAAAAATAGAACTAACATGTGTTTCAGAAATTTCTGTTCTGGATATATAATCAAAGAAAATGAAATGGACACTGCATAGAGATATATGGGCTACCACGTCCTTTACAGCATTATTCACAACGTAGCCAAAATGTGGACACAACCTATCAGTCTATCAATGAATGAACGAACAATGAAACTGAGTAACGAATATTATGCTAAGTGAAATAATGCCAATACAGAAAGAAAACAACCCTGTAATCTTACTTATATGAACATTTTTTTAAAAGTCAAACTCATAGAAACAGAGAGTAAAATGATGGTTACCAGGGGTAGGGTGGAAAACAAAACAACGAGAATTAGATCAAAGTATACAAATTTGCAGTTAGGAAGGGTGAATAAGTACAAAGATCTAACATGCAATATGAGGATTACAGTTACTAGTATTGTATTATATGCTGGAAATTTGATAAGGGGGTAAGTTTTAGGTGTTCTTACTACACACAAGGGAAACTACATGAGATGACGGTAAGTTAATGTGCTTGATGGCACTAATCATTTCACTATAAATATGTATACCAAAACATTATGTTGTACAACTTAAACATGTGTAAAAATATAATAAAATATGTCTACAATTTCACAAAATACTACCCCTGGAGTTGCAGATATTTTCAGTATAACAGATACAACGAAATGCTATTTATCACATACAAGTAATGAAAGATTTACTAAAAATGTACTGAAAACTACATCCACTATATACTGTCATATAGAAGAACACATGATTATGCATTTATGCTACCTATTACTATTCTTTACAAAGTACCACAGCAAAGCTACTTAACATGGTAAAAATATATTAGTCCATCATTCTGCAGATTGGAAGCATTACATGAATTTCACCAGTCTAAAATCTTGTTGCTGGCAGGACTAAATTCCTTTTGGGAGCTCAGGGAGAGAACCTGTTTTAGTGCTCTTTCAAGTTGTTTGAATAACTCAATTTTCTGTGGTTGTAGGAATGAGGTCTCATTTCCTAATTGGTTGTCAGTTAAAGGCATTGTTCAGTTTCTAAAGACTACTCATAAGTTCGCTTTTCCATCTTCAAAGTAACCAAACGTGACTTAAGTCTCTCACATTTTTATTTCTTTTTTTCTACTTATTCCATTTTTACATATTTTCTGCCTTCTGATCTTCCATTTTTTTAAGGACTCATGTGTTTTTATTGAACTCATCTGATAATCCAGGATAATCTCCCTATTTGAATGTCATAACTTTAACTATATTGCAACATACCTTTTTCATGCAAGGTAATATAGCTAGTGTATCCAGGAATTTGGATGTAGACATTTGGCAGGAGTCATTGTCCTGTGTACCACAGTCCACTGTCTGGCTTCCAAAGAATTACATCTATAGCACATGGAAAATACATTTACACTATGTTCCCAAAGGTCTTATCCTATTGCAGCATCACCTCAAAGACCAAAATCTTCTTTAATTTTCCTTAACTTTAAAATTGATCATCTAAATCCTCTAATCAAATACGATGAGGCTCTCGGTATAATCCACTTTGAGAATAATTAATCTAATTATTTATGAAATTAATGAAAAAGTTTGTCCCCAAAAATAAAATGGCAAAATAGGTGTAGAAAGGCAGTTATAGGTATTTTGACTCAAAAGGGGAAAAAATGAAAAGAAAAAAGAGTCACTAGTCTTAAGAAATTTTGAAATCTAGTAGTAAAATCCCCACTAGGTTTTAAGACATGAGTGCTATTTTTGATGGTGCTTAGTTACATTACCTGAGTCTCCTCCCTTTTGTCATAAAAGATAGCAAGTATTTATAGTTATATAGGTTTATCAACTTTTTTCTTGACAGTAGAATTTCTAGAGTCCAAGATCTTTCATTTTGTACTGTCTTTTCCCCTTTAATTCCAAACCGGCAATGTTTACTCTGCTATATAAGTCTCTGCAACTTTGTGCATCTCTTAGTGTATCATTAAGATTCATAACGCTAAACAACACATTTTTCCCATGTAATCATGCTGCAATTTTTTCTATTTTGGCTTTTGCTGATATGGCCCTGAGGGACAATGCCCCCAAACTTTTTTAAGGCCTCTGGTTACATTGAGAAAATACAAATCATACATTTAGTCTCCCAAAGAGCCTTTTATATAAACAAATATTTTGTACTTTTGATCTTTCTGTGGTACTAGAGAAAGGTTGTATAATCACATTCATGATGGTTTCTTTAGAATGTTCTTTTCTGCAGAATTCCCTTAATTTTGCCATCTGAGTAAGTTGAGAATTTTCAAGATCTTCAAGTCTAAGCTACTTTTTGTGTAAAGCTATTTTTTAAAAATCTGTCATTATTTTCTAGCTTTTTCTTTTAGTCACTTTGTCTAATAAAAGATAGAGACATATTACCCCTGCACTGAAGCACTTAAAAATCAGAATGATATTATTCATGTTTTTTTCCCCTCGCTGTAAAAGTGTTTGATGAGAAGATAATTTTATAAATGAGTAAAGCTTCATCAGCCTGAACCCCTACAAGTTTTGTATGGGAATTAAACTATTGATATTTTAAGTTGCTGGGTATTTGGGATTATTTGTTACTGCAGCAAAAATGAGACCTATACTGACTATAAAACGAAGAATTTCAGTGAATTTCTGTCTTTGACAATGTGTTGCAGTGATAAAGAGATGAAAGGGATGTTAAAGAAAATTATCAGTAAGAATAAAATTACTTTTACGGGGGCATGGGTATAAGGGAACAAACTAAGACTGTAGGTGAAGCAAAGGCTACTTAAATATAGGTAATTTTTTCATACTAAGTATGCAGAGAATAAAAATCGATTCTGTAATAAAGATATAATAATTTAAGGGACAAGATTCCTTGGAAGTTAAAAGAAGTTGGAATTCAAAAAAGAAGAGTGATTTGCCTTCGGTAAAATAATAATCGTGGTCTATTAAGTTGATTAGAAGGTCTGACACTTTTATGGCTGGATTGTGACAATTTCTATGACAAACGATTCTAGTCTTGCTATTTTCATAGAGTCAAGAATGAGAATGGCAGTAAACCCTGTTTACTATTTTCACCTTTTTTAACAACCTTTACATGATCCTTTTTACAAAACAAACAAACAACAACAAAAAAAATGGGTTGGCAGAAATGGGGAACTGCCAGGGGAGGGACGGTGGAATTGGTAGTTGAGGGAAACTGTCAGGGGAGGAAAGGCACATCTCTTCAACAAGGGTACCTGCACAATGAATATTTGTATACCTAAACCTGATTTGTACCCCACATCTTCAAAAGTAAAAATAAAAACACAATGCTGACCAGAAAACAAATTAGCAAACATGGTACCATATACTTGATTTACAGGTAAGCCCTTTTACAAGCTAACATTTCAATATAGGGTGAAATAAAATATTTTGCAGGGGTTAAATTTGTAAGGCCATGTACATTTTTCTTTAAATTGCATAAATGTCCTATCTAATACAATATATTGTTTTTTAAAAAATCTTTGAAAGTTCTACATATTTGATATGCTGATTTTACATTTTTACATGATAAGAAAGTTGATTGTTAATCCCCAGTTGTGGAATTATGAACAATTACAAAATATACTGCTTTCTGTATTTATTGTATGGTTGATACACAACATTCAATATATTTAAAAGTTTAGAATTGCTGATTGGAAGGCTTTCTTCTCTTTATCCAGTGATAAAAAATAATTTAATCAAGAGTATCTCCTTTTTTTTTTATTTCAAAGGACTTCAATTTCTTCTCACCATTGAGACCTAATATGTCCTTCTGTTTTCACACACTGAAAAATAATCAGTTTTATACTTGCTTGCTAAGTTCTTTTTCTAACTCTGTAAGCCTCAGGGAAGCCTAATTATAAGTGTTGGTTGTTGCGAAATTGTTTCTCTTTACTTAACCTTGTAATTTTTCCAGCATTTTGAACATGCAAAAATGTACTTTGAGAACAAATATATTTCTGCAATTTGTATTAGTTTGAATTTAGTTTTTCTTTACTGTCAGATACCTAAAGATCAAACTTCCCTAAGATACATTTTTCTTTTTTTCTATTTGTCTACTGGGTACCAGATAGAACTATAAAATTGAATAGTCTATGTAACACTGAATCTTCTATGTGAAATAAATCTTTTTACTTAAAAAATGATTCATAGTTAAGATTTCTGGCTTCCTTAGTCATCTAGAGGTGGGCTCAAAATCTTAATGCATTACAAAAAAATTGAGTTTAGACCTTCATTTATAGGAAATTTGTGTCATAACCTATAATGGAACAATTTTAGGATCTTAATAAGATAATTATGTGTTCAATCAGATGCAGATTTAAAATATGAGAGAAATCTGCATAAAACAGTTGTCAGAGAAAACAACTGTAAAACACAGTTGTACATTGTAAATTTTAAGAAATAACTTCTCAGCGATTCATTAAATAGCTGCTATATATAAAGAACCATACTGGGGCTTTTTATATAGAATTACTTATATAATTCTTTCAATTTTATAAAGTTAAGTTTACATAGGAGGAATTTAGACACTAAGTAGGTTAGATAACATTCCAAAAATCAAATGGTTAAAAGTTGCCATGACCTGGTTTTAAGCCTAAGTATGTCTAAACCTAAAGAACTTTCTGGTCACTTGGTCAAGAGTTGTGCCCAAGAATTAGCATTTCTACAATTTCCTAGTTTCTGATGCTGCTGATCTGGGGCTCACATTTGAGAACGATGGCTATGGGTTTCAGAAATCAGTACAATTTGTGTTAATTTTCCTGAACCATTAAGAGACACTTGGATTATGTTCAACACACTCTGTGTAAGAACTCATGAAAATATAATACTTAAATGAAAAAACTTTAATCAATATATATTGTTCAGGGGATTAATCTTCATATAGCTGGAAAGATTTTACATATAGAAAACCTTATTTCCTAAATTTGTCCAAAATGATGTCTTAATTAAGAACTGTTCATGTGACATTTACACTATTTAATTTATGTGGAATATCATTATATCAAGATATCTTTGGGCAATGCCAATGATGCATATAACTTTTAAGTACCAATCTCAGAGCCTTAGAAAATAGAAACAATATTCCCTGGAGTCAGTCTGTATTGTTAGGTAAATGACAACCCCAGTTCAAAACTCCTTCTGACTCTCAGACACACACCATATAATTGTTTATTTCTTTGAGCATATTGATCCTTTGTAATGGTATAAATTATTCCTAGTCAAGTAATGAATGACAAGTGATAATTCTTACTAACTGATTGGTAGCTAAATTAAAACACATTTTTTTACTCAAAGTATATATTACTGTTTACATATGTTAAGGTGTCACTTTCTTAAGAATTTAATTGGTAAGAGTGCCATAAACCTTTTTGGAAATCTCTAAAGTAAATGTCCTCTGTAAGGTGAAGACGATGATGGGTATGCTGCAGTGGAATTGTGGTTACCAATCTTAGTGAGAATAATGGGATCATGGAACAGTAAAAACCAGAAAGATGTAATGTATGTTCAATGATAAGTTGGGAACAATTACCAGGATTGTGGTAATTGGAATTTTGACATGCAAGAATTTGTCATTATATTTAACTGTTTACAGAACTTTTGAAAATGAACTAATGAACAGCAGGCTAAGGTGTTTATTTGATATTTTTAGGTAGAAAAATCCCACTTCTGATGGAAAAAAATGTACTTTATGGTTGCACACAATAGTGGAAATTTGCAGTGATCAACCCAAGATGGTTCACAGACACTGGGTCCTTTTAAAATTGTAGAGTCTATCCCTTTAAATCAGAGCACTGCAATAAATTCTCAAGTGTGTACCAGTGAATCTTTCTGTACATAATCCTCAATAGTATTAGTTTCTGCTTCTTAGCATGTACATGTCCTTAGAAAACAAAATTTCTGAGAACTTCTTTCAGTTAGTTGATTTTGGCTCTGAAGGGTAGGTAATCCTTGGAAGTTAATTCATCATTGTGTTTCAACTTCAAAGTGGTATTTTCTGAAAGTTTAGGCAATAGAGTCTTGTCTCTGGCTGATAGCACATTATTCCAGTGAGACTATAGCTGCAGTTTTAGTTATTTGTCCAGCACCAATTATATACTGTGAATAGAAATACTTAGTAACAGGTACAATCTCTACATAATTTTCTCAACTGTAGAAGGTATTTTATGATGGAAAAGACAAATGCAAACCATTGGAGGTTCTCTACCTTTCTAACATATTTCTAATATATAAAACAAAACCAATTCCATACCCTCACTAGATCTGTAATTCTAGATCTATAAATTTGATGAGAAAATAAACATAGTACTTGATCTTGGTATAAAGCTTCTGGCCCTAATGTAAAGCCTTTCATCTAAAAATAATTGTATATTTCTATCTCAAATTAGCCAATGAAAGCAGAAAAGAATGCCAGGAGTTTTTTGTTTTTTTGTGTTTTTGTTTTTCTCTCTCAATGTGACCATAGGATAAGTTTACTCTCTGACTGGACTAAACCGATTTTTATATACCTGTCACAATAGTCCAGACACCTTAACGAGTTCCATGTTCTACAAACACTAAGCAAATCCATTACATTATACTAACTGGATATGTAAAGGAGGAAGTGGAAAATACACTATATCTCTCATATGTGTGAGAGTGTGAAAGACATGCCTCATGAAGTTTTTGTAGCCAAAACCATCAGTGAATTTTTTAAGATCTGAAGCATGTTGAGATATACCTTCTAAAGTGAATGGTATATTACTGAACCTGTTAGGATGTTTTTGACTACAAATAACCCATCAGGGTAAGCTACTTCAATCCTTTACTTGGAAACTTATAAAGCTGCCCATTTTAAAAGAGGGTCAGATCTATGGTATATGCTACATAATCAATTGGCCCTGTATTCTTAACAAGCATAATGGAAGTAGAAGCATCTGAGGCAAGGAGGAATGTTTTCTGGAGCCTCTGGCAACCTCAGTAAGACAAATGCTGTACAGACCTTTTGATTTCAGGCCAAGGCCAATTCCTTTTTCGCCTACCATAATATCTATGAGAGGAAAAAAAAAAATCATCTCCTGGCATGCTACTGGGTCTCAGTGATTGACTCTGCTCTAAATTACTGTGCAATCCAAATTGCCCCTTATGAATTGGATTTTTGCAACTCATCAAGCCATAAGTTTGAATGTGTATAATGCATTTTATTACAGCATGGAAACTATACAAAAATAACAGGCTAAAACTAGTTCTAAAAACACAAGTTAATTTTACAAGTAGGTAGTTCATTTACATTGTTTTTGGTTCTACTGATTTGCTATTTCTCTGAAAACCAGGCCTGTGACCTCAGACCAGTTAATGGAAGAGGAAGATAATAGCCTTTGTTTAGGGATCGATCTATACCATGTGTAATCTCTAACCAGAACTGAGTGGCTACTTCACTACAGTAACCACTAACAGATGGTGTACTGAACAACAGTGGCAAAGTGAAATTTTCACCGTTAGAAGAATTTGGAGATGACACAACTGGTGTCAGATGACAAAACTGGTATGGCATGCTTTGTGTGAAAAAAAAATAGGAACAAGAACAAAAAACGTATGGCAAGTATTTTTAGAGGAGAAGCATGTGGCTAGACTTCTTGTAATTAGTACATAGTGAGACTATAACTCAATAAATTTATGAGATGCATCTGTTCCAAAAAGTGGGTGATAGGCTTCTGTTTTTCATAAATAACATATAATAACTAAATGAATTTCTTTCATTTAGTGTTCAAAGAGAAGGCTAGAGGAAAATCAGATATCATGGCTACATCAGCCATGATGTTGTATCAGTGGCTTCTGAACACGTATAAAAGGTACTAAAGTAAATTTATTGATTATAATGTGAGAAAATGTTTTAGTATTTTTCCCAATGACAAATTTATAGAGAGCAAAACATAAATACCCCTGAAGAAAACATAAAAATAATAATGCCTATAATAACTTTAGATGCAGAAACAACAAAAATAAAGAATACAAAAGTATAAGGGGTAACAGCTTATTCTCTTCTGGTGTTGGTGATAAGGATTACCATTTATTCTTATATTTAAAAGTAACATTTTATTGCATATTCTATTTTTGTAGTGCATACAATTTGTTATTTCTCAAACACAGATGATTGTACAATTTTAGCTCAATGTTTATAAAGTTAGTAAAATCTGCCTTTCAATTCATATTTATTGATACAATTTTTATTTTAGTGAATTAAAGTAGAAATGCATCTATCAAGCGGATACTTTTGGCACCATAGATTAGTAAAGACCCGAGTAAATGTTATTTATTATCCACTTTAATCTTATTTTGCATTTAATTAGGACAGCTTCATTCAGGAGCAGTAATCTGACATTAATCTTGTTTTCTGAATATAGATGAAATATGAGCTTAATAAAAATTTTGTAACCTATCATCTTTAATTCAAACAAGATTTCTTACTCCTTACCACTTTAGCTTTCCCCAGCAGCATGGTAATGTCGGTTATCATTTGTCTCTATAAAGAAATTTGAGAACATAAGGAACTTTTTAAACATAAACTATATTTGAAATTTTCATTTATTTTGTACCTTAGTCAGAAAGCTTCACGTATAGTGTTACATATAAGAGTTTTAAATGTGTTACATATGCCTGTAAAGAAGGACATTGAGAAATTATTTTAATTTTTGTGGGCAAAGAAGATATACGATATAGAGAAGAATGCAATTGTGAACTAAAAATTTTAAAATGATTTATATTAAGTTGTTTTAAAAATTATTTAGATATTTTATTTTGTATAGCTACTCAGGATCTTCTAAATATGGATTATTTTTTTATAAATAGGTGCGGGCTATATAAATTTTCTTCCATTTCCCCAAAGTATTTTTCTTAGAATAAAAAGGGTCTCAGGAAGAGATAAGAATAATTATTTTTCATTGATTCACACCACAAAGTGTTTATTCAACATGTATATTTTATTGAACTTCTATTATAAAATAAACATGTTTCTGTTTCAAATTAAGAGTGGAATCATCTTTTTATGACATCTCTGTACTGTTTCCTGTTATCTACAACCTAGAGTCACCATTCAAAAATTTTTAACTGAGGCTTTAGTTTATAGGTATTAGATTGCTTTTGTTGTGTTTATCACTGGAAACCTCACTTTCTTTCAGACTTTTACCAAAGAAAGTTTGTTATATTTTTTACTCTTGTAAGAAGTGTTATAGCATTTCACTTAACATAACGTCCTCCAGTTCATTCATATTGCTACAAATCATGGAATTTCATTCTGTTTTATAGCTGAATAATAGTCCATATATTTATATATTTTTATATACAGAGAGGTATTTATATCTACACCACATTTCATTAATCCATTCAATATGGGCATATTTAAGTGATTCCATATCTTAGGTATTGTGAATAACACTTCAGTAAGCATAGGTTTGCAGATGTCTCTTTAACATACTGATTTCATTTCCTTTGGCTATATACCTACTGATAGAATATCTGGGTTATAAGGTAGTTCTATTTTTAATTTTATGAGGCACTACCATCATGTTTTCCATAATGGCTGTACTAATTTACATTTCCACCAACAGTGTATAAGAATTATCTTTTCTCCACATCCTTGCCAGCATTTTAAAATTTTTGTCTTTTTTATAATAACCATTCTAACTGAGGTGAAGTGACATCTTATTGTGGTTTTGATTTGCACTTATCTGATGATTAGTGATGGTGAACATTTTTTTCAGATATTAGGCGGCCATTCATATGTCTTTTCAAAATTATTTATTCAAATCTTTTGCCCATTTAAAATCAGATTTTTAAAAATTGAATTGTTTGAGTTTCTTTTATTTTCTGGTTATTGATCCTTTGGCAGATGCATAGTTTGCAAACACTTTCTCCTATTCTGTGTTGTCTCTTAGCTTTACTGATTTTTCTTTTGCTATGCAGCAGCTTTATAGTTTGATGTAATGCAATTCCATTTGTCTGCTTTTGTTTTTGTTGCATATGTTTCTGAAGTCCTATTCAGAAAATTATTGCCCAGTCCAATTTCATCAAGTACGTTCCTCCTATGTTTTCTTCTTACAGTTTCCACTCTTCCATTTAACTGTTTAATTAGATTTGAGCTGATTTTTGTATTTGGTGAAAGATAAGGACCTAGTTTTATTGTTGCACATGTGGATGTCCACTTTTTTCAACTCCATAAATGAACTAGATTGCCCTTTCCCAGCGTGTGCTCTTGATACCTTTGTCAAAAATCAGTTGGCTGCATATGCATGGATTTTTTCTGGATTCTTTATTCTATTCCATTTGCTTATGTGTCTATTTCTATGCTAATATCTTGTTGGTTTGGTTACTATAAATTTGTATTATATTTTGAAGTCAAGTACTGTTAGGCTTTCAGCTTTGATCTTTTTGTTGAAGATGGTTTTGACTGTCCATGGTCTTTTGCTGTTAAGTGAAATAAGCCAGGAACAGAAAGACAAATGCTGTATAACCTCATTTATATGCAGAATAATACAAAAATTCATAAAAACAGAGAGTAGAATAGTGGTTACAAAAGGAACACAAAATTTGTGATAAAAATTTAGCTTTTATGTTTAGTTGGCTTAAATGTTTTATGTTCCATCAACACAAATCTGTGATTTAAAAGAAAAAAACTACTAGAAATATTATAAATGACATAAAGTACAATTCTAACATTTTTATTACATGAATATGCAAAACATGGTCCTTAAAAATATTACTTCTTTTTTGAGGAAGAAGGTAGAATATTTTCCTGTGTTTTCTAATAGGCATAGTTTAAAAAAAAATTTTTTTTACAACCTATAGAATAGTATTTACTTTTTTACCTTGTGTTTATTTTTTCTGCTTTGCTAGTGGACTCTGGTGCTACTGGATCCAGCTAGCCCAGATGCAATCTGACCCAGTTCCATATTTTCTATATTTTTCAAGTAAATCTGTCTTAAAACAAATCAAAACAAAACTGGTTCCATGCTGTCAGTAATGTTTAGAATGCTTCTCATTGATTTATAGCAACCTATAATTTTATATTAATTAAAATCTATTTTTATCTGAAATAATAGATATGTTTAAACCATTACTATTTTATACGGATTGAAAGCCTTTTTAATATTGCTTCCTGATTACAAATAATCCTTGCTTACAATGTTCAAACTAAACCAAAGGTATGAAGAGACTGCCTCACAAACCTCACCACCCAAAGGTAAATTTACCCCTTTTAACACTCTGTCAAACATCCTTTTATATGCTGTGAATTTATACAAATTAAATATTGTTATATTCCAAAGACATATATTGTTTGAACATTTAAAATGCATTGAGATTGGTTTTTGCCTAAAATATGAGGCTATACCCTGGAGAATATACTATTTGTACCTGAGAAGAATACATATTCTATACTTGTTGGGAATCATAATCTATGTTTGTCATATTTGCAAAATTAAGGCAACAATATTGGTGGATGGGAGACTAAGAGACATTGGTCAATAAGCACAAAGTTATAGTTAGACAGGAATCATACATTCTGTGTTCTATTACACAGTAGAACAATAGCTAAAAGCAATGTCGTGTATATTTAAAAACAGCTAGAAGAGGATCGACTGTGTATGTATAAAATTAAATGAAAATTTAGTTGTATATATTAAATGAATTAATTATATTCTACTATATGTGCAAATATATGTAGACAATATATATGCCCACATACACAATGTATATATGTGTGTTTATGTGTATATGTCAATATTTCATTTGATCATTTCTTAAGTTTTGAGTTATATGTATTTTTATTTTTTAATGATTGTTATAAAGAAAATAATATACATATTTAATTTAAACTTATCTAATTTTAAACATACTACTTCATGAGCAACAGGAGTAATTTATTTACTCCTTTTCCAAACTTTGTAACATTATCATTCCAAATTTTATATGTTTACAATTACAACATATTGTTATTATCTTTGACCAGTCAATTGTATTTTAAGTAAATGAAAATGCATATAACTTTTAAATGGTTTATTTATAATCCTTTTTCTGCTCTTTATTTTTTATACAGGTCTCGGGTACAAACTGATAATAGGTTTCTTTGGCCTGGAAGACTTATTTAAAAACTTTTCAGTCTTGCTGGTCTGATGGAGATGAATGCTCAAAAAGACAAACAAAAATAAAACACCATTAGTGAAAAAAGAAAAACTTCAATAGTGTCTTAAGTTTGTGACTGAAATATTTTAGCTAAGGTTATGTATACTGACCCTATCAAATGTTTTATCAAATGGTGGAATCACTTTGTTGGGTCTATTTTTGTAGTTTCTTAAAAAGAGAAATAATAGTCATTGACTTGAAGCAAAAAAATATGCTGCTTGGTTAATCTGTTCTTTGGAAATTAAGTTTTTGATTCCTGAATCATTGACAATAATGTTTGAGATAAAACTTTTCTGAAATGCAATCAAAAGGTAAATAACACAAAGGTCTGGATGACTCAACAGTTTCCCAGTTTGCTTTACTTACTTAAAAAAAAAAACAACGACAAAAAACCAAAAACAAAGTGCCAAATACAATATATCATTATGAGCTGTGTAATCTTCATGTTATACATTAGATGTCTAAACTAGTTTACCCTATACATCTGCTACTTTTCTTAGTAGATTGTAGCAGCTGTTGCCAAAAATGTGAGTAACAACGTGAATGATGGATATGTTCACTTACTTCACTATAGTAACTATTTACCACCTACATGCAACTCATAGCATCATGTTGTGGTGTATACTTTAAATATACACAATAACATTTATTAAAAATTTAAGAAGTAGAATTGAAGCTCAGTCTGTATGAATGTTCAAGATTTTGAAGTATTAATTGTAAAATATAGTGAGTGCTTGTCTCCTCACAATTCTCAGGCTAAAAGATAGCATTCTAAAAATACTAATCCAAAATTAGGATTAACAGTTCTTCTCTAATAATAACTGTCACAAATATCTAAGAATAAAGGTTAAGGACATGAATCCTTCTCATAAAATAACAAGTGAGTTTGTGTGGTATAATAAAGTGTGACTGAGAATGCTGGACTGAGAATACAAACCTGAATTAAAAACAAATATAAAAGAAATGAAATCACTTATTTTTGCCTCTCTGTTCTTTGGACCATATGCAATGGATAAATATCTAATTATCTCCTCAAGATATTTTTGTAAGAAAACACTGTAAAATTTAAAAGTCATCAGAAAATTCATATCAGTAAATCTCTGACTAGGATGTGTATGAGAGAGTGGGTGTGCTTTACATAAAAATTGTAAATTATGTTCTATATAGAATTACAGTGAAATTATGTCAGAATGAATATAGTGCCTCTATGTTAAATTGCTGGATTTCTTAAGCAGAATTTGAGATGGAGGAGGATGTGTTATGCTTAAGAATGCTTCTGTGCTTAAAAAGTCTATTATTTGTACACAAGTCATTTAATATTTAAACCTCTTAATGCATTTTCATATAGAATGGTGTTCCTACCTAACACTGACCTCACAAAAGTTCAATTCAGTTGTTTTAGTGTATTACAAATGTTTCATGTAGATATTGTTCATAATTAGGATATTGTGTTCAGGTCTAGCTATAATTTGCATAGCAGTTTCAAAGATAATTTAATATACAACATTGTAGCCTCAGAATATCTTGTTGAGATTTAATTGAATTGTAGAATAATCATATCTAGTATTTTTGTTATTAAGTGTTCCTGTTGTGTATTTGTTTTTAATTGAAGAAATTAATTTTGTAATCATTAGTGTTCACTTTTCTGGATTTATTCTCTTTGGAATGCATTACCTGGATCATGTCTGTCCTGTAACACTGACGAATGAATAGATTTGTCAGAATTTGCTTCTGTTTTACCCAATAGACTGTGTCTAAAAATTTATTTGAGAATGGCATTTGAGGTGGAGGAGAGAGGGAAAAGAAGAGGTTTGGGGTGCTGACATCTTCAATCTACTATATTTAAATATTCAAGATGTTTTTCTTCACAAAAATAATGTGACATTGCACATTAGCTAATGTGCACTGAGGTGGATTTTTTTATTGCATTATTCTTCATTATAAATGACCTGATTTCTTGGTCTCATTACAGACCTACCTTAAATATAGATTTTAAAGAAATGAGGTTGCCCCATTTAAGAATGATTACTACATTCTCCTAAAATGCCTTAAGGAAACTTTTGTGCTGGGAAATAGGATGTGAGAGTGAATGCTACTAGGATAAAAAGGGATAACAGTTGAGGTAGGAACTAACAGAAAGTATATTAAGAATAAAAGTATAAACATAATTCGCATGCCTTTCTGAAATAAAAAAATACTTAAATATATTAGAAATATATCGCTAGAACAAACCTATTGTTTAAAGAATCATATATTAAATTAATTCACTGGCCATGTAAGAATACATTTATTTATACTGTTGTAAGTACATTTCACATAATAAATTTGAAAGTTTTTATTACTGTAGATATGAAATTTCCATTTTGTTGAATACACCCTGGATTATGAGTTTTATATAAAGTAACACATTCGATACCTTTCAGCAAAATACCATGTCTGTGATAAATTAACTGGCCAGTAAAAACAAAACTTTGTGGTATGTAAAGAATGCCAGGAGAGAAATTTTCAAAAAGCCATTTACTGAAGAATTTATCAGAACCTTTATTAAAACAGTTATTTAACTATTCAAAGTGCATAAGTAGCATAAAATATTTCCTTTACATGTTAACAATTGAAATCATTAATAAATAAAATGTAATAAAGTCTGAATGAGCTTGTCATTTAAGAAAAACAATACGATCAATATATCCTTTGTGTTTTTAATAACATGTTGAAAAATTAAAACTACACTGAGATATCACCTAACTCCAGTCAGAATGGCCATCATCAATAACTCAAAAAATAACAGATGCTGGAGAGGATGTGGCGAAAAGGGAACACTTCTACACTGTTGGTGGGAGAGTAAACTAGTATAGCCTCTGTGGAAATCAGTGTGGCGATTCCTAAAACTCCTAAAAATTGACCTTCCATATGATCCCGCAATTCCCCTACTGGCAATATACCCGGAAGAACTCAGGTCACTCTATAAAAAAGATACCTGCACACGAATGTTTATTGCAGCATTGTTCACAATAGCAAGAAAATGGAACCAACCTTGCTGCCCATCAAAAGAGGACTGGATTAAAAAAATGTGGTACATATATACAATGGAATAATAGCCATAAAGAAGAATAAAATCATGAACTCCGCAGCAATGTGGATGGGATTAGAGCTTATAATACTGAGTAATCTCTCACAGAAACAAAGAGATGAGTATCACATGTTCTCACTCATAAGTGGACCTTGAACAACTACCGTATTACTGTAGGAAAGGGATTGAAAGTAGTGGGAAACTGGGGAGGGTGGGGGAGGGGTGGATAGCTGGGATTGACAGTAGTAGATTTCCACCTGGGGAAGGGGGGCACACCTCATCAATAAGGGTACCGGCACAATGAACATTTGTATACCTAACCCTGAATTGTACCCCACAATTTCAAAATAAAAATTAAAAAAGGAAAAAAAATAATATGCTGAAAGAAAAAATATGTGCAATATGTTTTTATCAGCAGTGCTCTTTGTATTACAATTTCAATTAATTAGCCTATTTTACTGATATTCAGCTGACCAAACTAAGGCTTTCCTTTTGAAAAACAGAGAAATACAATGAATATCAAACTATTGTAGATATAGGTTATCTAGTTTTGCTGTTTAGAATGTTACTAAAATAAGGTTAGAACAAGCAAGTTCAGCACATGGTTTTCTAAAGAGGCTTGAGGACAGGCATTTTTAATCACTCATTCTATGTAAAACTCTTTTCTGAGAATGTACATAGAGAGGACTATTGTGAAGACACTGATTTTTAAAGAATATATTCTAATAAAGTGATGGAACTGCATAAAAATAAACAAATAAAAATAAGTGAATATTCACAAATGGAAGATAGAGACGACATTAAGTTTTAGCTACCTAAAGAAGCACTCAGCCTTAAGTTTAAAAAATAAGTCGCATATTCGTAATAAGATGATTTCTTAAAAAGCAGTAAGTTAGCTACAAAAAAAAAAAAAAGGACAACGAACAAAATATTTTTAAGCTAATTTTTTATTTTAAAGATGTGGGGTACAATTCAGGTTAGGTATACAAATGTTCATTATGCAGGTACCCTTGTTGATGAAGTGTGCCTCCTTCTTCCCCTGGCAGATTTTCACTACTGCCAGTCCTCCCCACCACCTCTCAGCTGTTTGTCACTATGGCCAGTGTTTTTCTTATAGTATTATGATAATTGTTCAAGGACCGCTTATGAGTGAGACATGTGATATTCAGTTCTCAGTTTCTGTAATAGATCACTCAGTATTATAGACTCTAAGTCCATCCAAGTTGCTGTGAAGTCCATAATTTTGTCATTCTTTATGGCTGCGCAATATTTCATTGTTTATATGTACCACATTTTATTAATCCAACCTCTTTCGATAGGCAGCACTGTTGGTTCCATGTTTTTGCTATTGTGAACAATGCTGCAATAGACATGCATGTGCAGGCATCTTTTTCATAGAGTGACTTGAGTTAAAAATTGTAAAGATGACAGTGAGGGGGGAGGAGCAGAGTAAAAAAAGTCTTCACAAGGTCATTAAGAAATAAAAAATAAATAAGGAGAATGCTCCAGATAAAAGGTTTTTTTTGTTTTTTGTTTTTGTTTTTGTTCTTTTAGCACAGAATTCATTCAACAGAAAATTCTAGGGAATTTTTTTGGATGGTGAAGTTTGTAGAGAGGCCAATGCATTTCTTAATTGAATATGTGATGATCCTTAAAAAAAAAGAAAAACTTATATTACATAATGTAAGGAGATTGATGGAGATTTTAAGTTGTTGAGAAATGACTAGAAGTGGAATGGCATGTCAACATACAACATTAGTATAAAAATACAAGAAAAATAATTTTTAGTACTAGAGAAATTTGCAAACAATTATTAATTTCTTTGAAAATTCTTATTGATTTTGATGAGCTGATGATAGCATCTACAAAATATTAATGAAATTAGAAAATAGAGTACTTTTGCATTAAATAATTTTCTGAAATGGAATTTGGAGTGGACAAAAATTAAATTGTCAGTAGATTATTTTTAAGGTGTTATTTTTCACTCTAGAGTATTATCAAGGATAAAGCAATATGTTTGGTTTTTTTAGATGTTGTTTTAATTACTTGTAAATTATGGGTTTATACATGAGAGAAAATTTAATTATAATTAAAAAATAATTATCTACTTATAATTATGCAGTAATACTCCATTACGGTTTAGATAAGAAGTTATGAACCCATTTAACTATTATGTAAAATATATAAAATATATGTACCCCATATGTAAAAATGTGGGGTACAATTCAGGGTTAGGTATACAAACGCTAATTATGCAAGCACCCTTGTTATTGAGGTATGTCCCTAACCGCCCTAGCAGTTTCCCTGAAATTCCAATCCCACTGTCACCCCTCCCCTGACAGTTTCCCACTACTGCCAATCACTTACTTATAGTATTACAACTGTTCATGGTCCACTTATGAGTAATAGGATATAGTACTCTATTATTTGTTTCTGTGATAGATCACTGAGTATGATGTACCCTAAATCCATTCAAGTTGCTGGGAAGTCCATATGTTTGTCCTTCTTTATGACTGCATAATATTCCATGGTGTATAAGTACCATATATTTTTTTTTTTTTTGAGTTGGAGTCTCACTCTGTCACCCAGACTGGAGTGCAGTGGCCACTCCCAGCCACCGCAGCCTCGACCTGCTGGGCTCCGGCGATCCTTCCGCCTCAGCCTTCCAAGTAGCTGGAACTACAGGCGCGCGCTACCACACCCAACTAATTTTTTGATTTATTGTAGAGATGAGGTCTCGCTTGCCCAGGCGGGTCTCGAACCCGCAGGCTCAGGCAATCCACTCACCTCAGCCTCCCAAAGGCGCGGGATTACAGACTGAGCCACCGAGCCTGGCACAAGGAAGCTATTAAAGAAGGGATTTTTCACAGTAATTCTATGGAGGAGGAAAGAGCTCTACCTACCCTTGGAATAGGCACATTTAGTGCTGCCTGCTGAGGGATCCAGAGTCCGTCAACCCGTTCTACACCTGACTGAGGACTATGTTCTCGGTGTCCATGACACAAAACTGAGTAACAGCCTATCCCAACAGAGACTTTATCTGTATGTTGGGCTTTAAGTGTACCCATCATCCCAACTAGTGAATATTGTACCCAACAGGTGATTTTTCATCCCTCCCCCCTTCTCAAGCCTCCTCCTTCTGAGTCTCTAGTGTCTTTTATATCGTTCTGTCTGCCCCTGCACACCGTTAGCTTAGCTCTCACTTGTAAGTGAGAACGTGCAGGATTTGCTTTTCAGTTCCTGTGTTACCTCACTCAGGGTAAGACACAGCCATGATATCTAACTCCATCTCTCTGAGATCATGGGCCACTGCACCATTGCTGCTTGTATATTGCTTCCCAGATATAATTTTCGAAATATTTAATTTTCTTTACCACGTACATACCATTCACACGTTATCTACTATGAAAAAAATATCACCACCTTGCTTGAAAACTGCAGAATACTGAGAAGCCATGTTCTTGACTGTCTGTTTTGAATCCTCACAGACTCTAAAGCAGCTGTAATGTGTTCCTCCATTTACAGATGGGGAAATAGAGTCTGAGACAAATAATTTACCCAAGGGCAGACATGGTGGGACTCAAGTTGAGAGCAGGCATATGCAGCCCCAGCTCCTGATCACACCATTAGGCAACACTGGCTCCGCTGAGATAAGACCAGAAAAACCCAGGACCGCAAGAAGGACTTTACAACCAGCATGAACATTCCTTTGCAGTGCTGAAACTCACTCGCTGAATGCTCATGACTGCCAACACTTGCTTTTCTGAATCTAAAACTAGAGTTCCCAGTTGGCACTACTGCCGGAAGGCTTTTTGCATAGGGCTGTCTTGCATCCTGAAAAGTAAACTGTTATTTGATTTCCACTGGCAGAAAGTTGATACAGAAATGCAAGGAGCAACGTATGAAACCAGGTAGAATCTTAGTACCACAGACACCATCTGGAAGTGACCTCTGAGACCAGGAAGACCTACCTGTTTGGGTTCTTCTGCAGCATTAGCTCTGGCATCTGGGATTCAAGCTTTTATCATGGAATTACTCATAGCAGTTCCATCGTTTGAGCATTTATAACAATCATCTGCTAGGCTGGCTAAAAGACAGATTGCTGGGCCTCACCCCTAGAGTTGCTGATTCATAGGTTTGAGTTGGGGTCTGAAAATGTGCATTTCTCAACATGTAAGATGGCTCACACCTGTAATATCAGAGCTTTGAGAGGCTGAAGTGGGAGGATTGTCTCAGGCCAGGATTTGGAGAACAGCCTGAGCAACATAGCAAGACACTTGTCTCAACAAAAAATTGTTACAAACTAGCAGGACATGGTGGCACATGCCTGTGATCCTCACTACTCGGAGGATGAGACAGGAGGATCACTTGCATTCAGGAGTTTGAGGCTGTAGTGAGCTATGATGGCACGACTTCACCCAGCCTGGGTGACAGAGGGAGACAGAAAAAAAAAAAGAGAAATTCTGTATTTCTAATGAGTTCCCAGGTGTTGATAATCATGCTGGTCAATGGCTACTCTTGAAGATCTAGACATAGCTTTTTTAAAAAATGGAGAAATTGAAGCATACATAAAGCTCCTTTTTGAAAGATGGAGGAACTAAAGTATAACAAGGTAAAGGAAATTATCCAGGATTATGCTGCAAGTTTTTGACACTGCCCAAAGTCGTCTTTCTTTAAGCATGGGTGATTCTCCTTTCTCTTCTCCCCAAATTTGTCATCTATATAGTTTTTCCTTTATAACAATAGAAATCTTGTCCATCAGAAAAATAAATATGTTGAGCTAGAAAGTGATTATGTTGAAAAATAGAATGGGACCATGTTTCTACAATAAACTGTCTTGGAATTATACTTAAATCCTTCTTAGTTTTTCGGTTATAGTTAATAACACTCTCACGGATTTTACTTTGCTCAAGGTCAACACCAAGGAAGTTGATGAAAATCGTCCTGTTTGGAGTCAGGCACCCTAGTCCAACATACAAACCTTAAGACTCACCTTATTTCTCTCTGTGATTTTCACAATCCATATAACAGAGGAAAAAAAGAAACTCAGAGTCCAGTTCTAGTTGTGCCTTGGGCTGTCAGTCCCTTCTTCTGGCCTCAGGTTTTTTTACTTGTAAAATGAGGAGAGTAACCTCCGAGGTCTTCCTTCAGCTCCAACTTACAAAGCAGAGTAAAAGCTCAGCTGAACCAAAGGAAGCCTGAATGACAATGAATTCTGTTTAAATAGCACTCCAGTTACAAATAACCACTGGGAAAGAAGCACACAGTCCCAGGAGAACAATGTCGCCACAGCGGCAGGGGCGGCGGCGGTGGTGGTGGTAGTGAACAGAAGGCAGGAAGAGAGGTAGAGAGCCATTTGAGCTTGGGTTTGAAAAGAAGCAAACAAATGAATCAGCACATTCTCAGCGACTCATTCTGTTTACCCTATTTCCCCTTCCCTCCAATGATTCAATAGCGCTGTGACACATGTGAGGATTACTTAAGATTATTTTCATTTATAATGATTTTTCATTTATGCTTAGCAACAAGACCAGAGAGTGAAAGGATGCTTGAGTAGTTTTACAAGAAAAGATGCTGTGAAGAGCTATGGTGTATTACTCATTAAAGGAAAATCCACTCCCTGCATAGCAACAAAACATATGCCAACAAGAAATATGAAGCCCAATTCACCCCCATTTAGGTAAAAAGATGAAACTGTCAAAAGACTATAGTGCTATCATTTTAGGATTAACACCTGTCAAGGAGAAAAGGAAACCAGCGTATGTGCATAATCTGTCTGAGAGCCAAGGTCAGAAGCAGGCAGGTCCTTATTTTATTCATTTTTCTACAGGTACGAAAAGATTACATCTAGCAGATGGAGGCTTTTAGCATAAAATAAGTTCCTGTGGTTGCATTTACTCGCAACAAGAAGAAATATATGGCTACAGATGGCCATCTGTTTCTTAATTTTAAGGCAGAGGGCAAAGAAAGTATCTCAACTTTTGTTTTTAGGTTTACCAAATAATCATTATTATTTTTAAGCACAGAATCATTAATGACTCCCATACAGCATTATTTGTGTCTAGGTCTATGAATATTGTATGAGGGTTTTTGCTAAAATGATAACATCAGGTATCAACACACACATCTCAATAGTCCTTTTAAAAAAAAGTGTCTGCTTGCAAATTAGCACCCAAGTACCCATTCCTATTAAGGACTCAGTGAGCATTCTTGCATTCTTCTTTGTGCTGAGTGATATATTCACACAGAAATGGAGCTGTTTCTGGAATGATGGGAGACCAAAAGCTGATGGAATTTAGTGTTTTTATCCGGAAGCTTACAAGTCAGACCAAGGTGCCTAAGAACAGAAAGTTGGGCCCTGACACCAAAAAGAGATGTGCACATTGTGATGAGGTGGGAACTGTTATATTGAGGCATGCCACAAAGCATCCTCTCCAAGCCCCACAGAAATTAAGATGCCCAGATCTTCCCCTATGGCTCCAGAGAAAAGAGACTGTGACTGGGTGGAGATGATTCTTGGAACCTGTTTTAGTGGGAGGAACAGCACAGGGAAAGATGCAGAGCTTGAGATGAGGGTGAAAGTCCTAAGACTGTAACCAAAGAGCAAAATGTGAGATATTACTCACGTAGGGACCGAGGAGAAAGTTCCCCTTGACCCTCTGAAGTTTCATGAAAAATCAAAAGGCAGATTAATAGGAGAAGAGGCATACAAATATACCTAATACACAGGAGCCTTCAGAACCTACACCCAAAGATACAGGTGTTAATCCTAAAATGATAGCACTATAGTCTTTTGACA
>CAUYQG010145355.1:0-13333 GCA_963574415.1 Tarsius wallacei
AGTGCGTGCCTGTAGTTCCAGCTATGTGGAAGGCTGAGGCAGAAGGATCACTGGAGTCCAGCAGGTTGAGGCTGGGGTGGCCAGGAGTGTGCCACTGCACTCTAGTCTGGGCAAAAGAGTGAGACTCCAACTCAAAAAAAAAAAAAAAAAAAGAAAAAGAAAAGCACTACACAGGTACATAAATAAATAGATAAAAACACTTTTTTTTTTTTTTTTAAAAAAGAAAGTTATTCTTCATGACAGGTTACAAAAACAAGTAAACTTATAGACGATTTAAGTGGCATAATTTGTAAGGTAAATTTTTTTATGTATGAGAAGAGTTGATATACAGTCATACATTGCTTAATGATGAGGATATATGAGTATTTTGAGAAATGTATTGTTAGGTGATTTCAACATTGTTATAATATTGAGTGTACTCACACAAATCTATATGGTATAGTCTACTACTTCTAGGCTATATGCTGCATACACTATAAACTTGTACAGCATGTTACTGTATTGAATATTGTAGGCAATTGTGCACAATGGTAAGGTAAGCATTTATGTATCTAAACAGATCTAAAAAAAGAAAGGGTACAATAAAAATACAGTATTTTACACTTATGGAACCACTGCTGTATATATCATCTGTTGTTGACTGAAACATTGACTAAAATGTTTCTATGTGATGCATGGCTATATATTTTTGTAAATAAAGTTTTACCCTAATAACATGAAATATCTTTTACATCCTTTTTCATGTAAAATAATTACACAAAATAATTTTCATAAAAATGTTATTTAGCATATATTAAATATGCCTTAATAAAACCTCAAATTGATGTTTTAAGATAACATAGTAAATCTTAAAATTAGATATAAATAAAGTAGAGAATAATTCTTTTTGTCATCTAGAAACAAAATAAATAAAATTAATTATTTTTATTATTAAGAATCCTGAATCAAAGAGAAAGTTTTTTTTTTCTTTTTTCTTCCTCTTCTTAACCATCATCCTCTTCTTCACCCTCCTTTAATTATCTGCTCTGAGCTATGTTTTCACCCAAAACTTGGGAAATTTTCTTAGAAAAAAGTGCAACTGATTCCCTTCCCACTTCTTCAGAGTTTATTGTTTATAAAAAAAAGTTTCTGTGTAAAAAATATAGCAAAGGGATTCTTAGGTGACTGTAGCTAGAAGGAGGTTGAAGACATGGTGGAGGGGATTGGGGAGTAACCCAGAACAGCAACTGAAACTTGCATCTGAGCAAAAAAAGCTTTCTAGTTATGTTGGGGAAGTTATAGCACAAAATACAAGTGAGATGAGATGAGGTAATTGCAGAACGGTCTGCAGCTTCTGAAGTCCTTGCAAGTCCTTGTGGCTCTTGACCCAACTAGTTCTCATCATATATTGTATTTCTTGGTGAATGTAATTCTTAAATTTCTTGGTAAGTCTAACTTTGCCTAAATTTTGGTCTTTTTATTTTTTTAAATTATGGCTTTGTACTTCTCACTGAACTTATATTCTGGCTCGGAGTTCACAGCTACCAAAATAGACTCACCACCAAACAAGTACTTAAAATGAGCAATAGGTTTGAGGAATAGGGCGTTAGGTTTTTTTATTCTCTTTGTTTTCTTTTGCTTTCTTATCAAACTGTGTTATCTTGCCTTCTCCTATTATATTCAAATTCCACTTATGTATGATACTTTTAAAATAAATCTTTAAATACACTAGTTATGTATTTAAGGCTGGCCAAAGGCAAACGTTGGAGTAAAATTAAATTTCCCTTTGTTTAACATCTTACTCTTTCCAGACAAATTTTTCTTGCCCTTGTTCCTTACCACTTCTCACACCCAAGTAGGTATTAACCTTCTAATGATAAAATTGAATATATAGAGCACACAGAAGGAACATGGGAAACACTTGGACATGGAATGAAGGAGCATTCTCTTAGATTAACTTATCAAAAGTCAATCAAAATCTGCTATAAGCTCCTGTGACATTTGAGCAGAAATGGGCATGTTTATATGTTTATATACATATAATGACTAACAGAAGTTCTAGTCAGTTCTCTTAGGCTTCTGCCCCTCTATTTTCATTTGTTTTTGTTTGGAACTTTGCCTAAATTAAACTGAATGGAATTTCTGACATTAAAGTTGGGTAAAAGAGAAGGAAATTTGGTAGTAAATAGCATAATAGTTGTCACATCTGTAACACTTCTCTTTACCTCTTGGTTCTTTCTCTTGCAAGGTGCGGCTAATCTGTAAGGCTCTTTCCTTTGCTTTTTTCTTTTTAGGCTTGCAAGTAAAGGCTCTCCCATTCTGTAACTGCTAGATAGAAAATTTGTTTCCAAGAGTCAGTCTCTTGGAGTTGCTGATAGTATCCTAAATTATAAATCACTGCAGTTTCTCTTTCATTTGATTATTTGCTATTTTTTAGACAATGGGTGTTCAGATGGCTGGAAATAGATTGATTCCTTAGAGACAGATTGGTGTTTTGATCTCTGTGAACTAAGTCTTAGTGAAAGATTCCTGACAAACCGATTGATTTCAAATAATAGCAATCACAGGGGAAGAAAAACAGACAAAAGTCTCTCTCTTTGGACTGAACAGTGTTCAATCAGGTGACATTGTGGGCAAGGAGGTAGAAACTTCAGTGCTCTTACCCCTCCTACCTATTCTCAGCTGACATGTCCTCAGCCAGACTGTGATCCTCCCAAAATCAGTGATGAAGAGAAGTTTCAGTTAGTATTTTCTAAACTTAAAATTGATCTTCTTAATGATTGTGATTTCACTTCTTAGAGACCAAAAATTTTCAGTTTGTCCTATAAATGTAAATTCCTTTCTGTGTTAATGAATTCATTAGTAGGAAAACAGGAAAACTGGTTGAAAAGATGTATGGAAAAAAGTAGAAGACATTTAAATGTTCAAGTAGTATTTTCTACACTGAGTTTGAATAACACTATCTTAGTCAATTTTCTATTGCCATAATTGAATAACATAGGCCTGGTAGTTTATAAAGAAAATAAATTTACTTCCTACAGTTCTGGAGCTGGGAAGTCTAATAGCATGGCACCAGCTTCTGGAGAGGTCTAACATGCTGCCTTATCCTGTGGTGGAAGACCAGAAGGGCCAGTGAGCACTTGCGAAAGAGAGTATCACCAAAGGAAGTGCTCACTTTTATAACAACCTGTTCTGGCAATAACAAACTTGCTCCTGTGATAATGATATTCATCCATTCAACATGACCCAATTACCTCTTATTAGGCCTCACACTCCAACAGTTGCATTGGAAATTAAGTTTTGAACATATGAACTTTTGGGGAGACACATTCAAATCATAGCAAACACCAGTGTCGGTACTATTATGTTGAAAAATGATTTTAGTGGTAAAATGCTTTAGGGAAACAAGGTTAAACAGGTTTATTTTCTTTAGGGCTTCTCTGAGCTCATAATATGATAATGTGCACTGTGAATTACCAAAAAGCAAGCTACTATGAAGCAGTTCCTCTAGTATTTAACTGCAGAACTTCTGTATTTCGAAAAGCATCCTCTAGCTCCTCTGGGACTAATGTTCTCAGCAATCTTTAGACTGAAAAATGCTACATTAAGGTCATGCTTCGACGCTTCAAAAATATGCATGCCACTTCCCTACAACACTGGGTATGAGGGATTTAAAGCAATATGTTCAGGGTTTACTAACTGTACTTCCCTTAGGCCGGTGTTAGAGGGCTCTCTGTTCTTTTCTCTGAACTTTAGAGGGCCTCACATACCACAAACACACACAAAATAATTTATTTACAGACACAAAGGTACTTCTCACACTCAGTATCAGTTCACTGGCAGCCCTAACCATCTGAGTCACAAAAGAAGATACAGGGACACACTTCACTTCTCTCTCTCTCTTTTTAAATTTTAATATATATTTTTTATTTTAAAATTGTGGAGTACAGTTAAGGGTTAGGTATACAAACAGTCATTGTGCAGGTACCCTTGTTGATGAGGTGTGCCCCTGTTTCCCCAGACAGATATTGACTACCACTTCTCTTTCCCTATGATTGCAAAACATTACAACCCTGATTTGCGATTCTTTGGTGGTTTCTGGGTTGTGTCTATGCAGGAAGTCTGAGAGAGGCAATACTTCGTAACACAGGCAAGATTTGAGTAGCATTTTTATTCATAAATAAATAAATAAGTAATAAACTCATCAAACTCGTTCTTTTAGAAAGCAAGACTGCAATACATTTTTATAAAAATTAAGTTTCATTGCCAGTAGTGCTGAATGCCTACTGCGTGGCTATTCTTTGTGTTCCAATTTATGTTTGCAACAGTTGCCCATGTTGCCTGAGACACATTTTGCAGACTTAAGCAATTCATATTACTCAAATTGTTCCTAGGTAGGTCAAGAAATGTCAATCAAGAAGTGTGCTACTGATTCTCTACTTATTAACAAGATGGAATTTCAATGCCAGATTTGTGAATACTTTTTGTTTTTATAAGACTTAATAGAATTTAATTAACTTTTCAAAAAATAAAATATAAAAGTTTTGGATTTACTCAAATCATTTGATTTTAAATTTTAATATGCATTGATTACAATTTGCATTTTGCCTTTTGATGTTAATGAATAATTTTGTCTATTTTACAAAATGAACCATAACAATCAAACATGAAAATAATTTTATTCTATTTTCTATTAACTTTAAGTTATATTTTTATAAATATATATTCAGATTTTGTACACTTGAATACATTTATATTTTTAAATGCTTTAGATTACTACTGTCAATGGCACAAAAATTATGTGTAAGTTGTAACAGCCATAATTAGTGGTTTTCTTGATCTAAAAGAATATATAAATTGTATACAATAAAATGTAATATTGTTGGCCCATCGATAAAACACATAAAATCATTCATTAATTAATAATATATTAGTTTTTATTCATTTAACAAGCATAGATTTATGTATGTGTATATATCTATATTTCTATTTATCTCTCTAGCTACTAATTATATCATTATGAATGTATATTTGTTCAGGTTGAAGGACAAAGACATTTTATTCAACAGTGTTTAAAGACGATTTGTGACTTTTAAATATACAGGGTTATATTTGGTACATGGGCCTCTATTTATGACTTTTAAATATACAGGGTTATATCTGGTACATGGTCCTCTATTTATTCTCTTGCCTTGGATTGCAAATGCTACTGTGAATAGTAGATATGGACTGAGCACCCCGATCCAAAAATGCAAAATCCAAAATACTCCAAAATCTGAAACTTTTTGAACATAGACATGATGCTACAAGTGGTAAATTCTACACCTGATCTCATGTGACTTAACACAGTCAAAATGAAGCCACGGAATGCAAACTAGTGCACCCTCTCTGGAAGACAGTGTGGCGATTTCTGAAAGAACTAGAAATTGACCATCCATATGACCCAGCAATTCCCCTATTGGGAATATACCTGGAGGAACTCAAATCTTTCTACAAAAAAAGATACTTGCACACATATGTTTGTTGTAGCTCTGTTTACAATAGCAAAAACATGGAACCAACCATGTTGCCCATCGAAGCTGGACTGGATTAAAAAAGTGGTACATATACACAATGGAATATTATGCAGCCATAAAGAAGGACAAACATATGGACTTCGCAGCAACTTGGATGGATTTAGAGTCGAACATACTCAGTGTTCTATCACAGAAACAAAGAACAGAGTACCATACGTTCTCATTCATAAGCAGACTTTGAACAATTATAATACTATAAGAAAGGGATTGGCAGTAATGGGAAACTGTCAGGGGAGGGGAGTGGGATTGGCAGTTGAGGGGAAACTGCTAAGGGAGGGAGGGGCATACTTCATCAACAAGGGTACCTGCATAATCAATGTTTGTATACCTAACCCTGAATTGTACCCCACATCTTTGTAATAAATAAAAAAGAAAAAAAATGAAGCCATAGAATACAAAGTTTATTCAACATCCCAAGGAACAAAAAGACCGTCTCAGATACCTTTAGCTGTGATATATCTTTTTCATTTTTGCCCAGATTCTCCCATGCAAGTATGACCACAAAATGTCACAAAAGGCCAGATGTACCAAAGGCAGTAATAAAATATAGGGTACAGTAATCTTTTAATCAAAACGCAGGATTATAGGTGGGGACTGAAAATTTGCCATTATTTATTGCTGATGTTGTGGATACAGGCATTTTGGTGATATTACTGAGCTGCTTAGTTATCCTGAATACACTACTTTTTCACTGTATTCATTAATTTTTTTTTTTTGCTATTAAGTACTTATGTGTGAAGAAGTATAAGAACATGATTGCTTATTGTTAGTATATAAATTCCATATTCAGGAATGATGGTGATGCCAAAGATTGTCCACATTGACAGTTGAGATATCACCTTTACTTTCTGATGGCTCAAGGTACACAAACTTTGTTTCATGCACAAAATTATTAAAAATATTGCATAAAATTACATTTAGTATGTGTATGTAAGGTGTATATAAAACATAGATAAAACTCATGTTTATGCTTGAGTTCCATCATTAAGATATATACCATGTAAAGAAAATGTTTCAAAAGTCAAAAAAAAAATCTGAAATTCAAGACACTTTACCATAAGTCTTTTGGATAAGGAATATCAATCTGTATTTGCCACCATTAGATGGGACATCTTGTGGGAAAAAAAATGGCAGCTTTGTTTTTCAAGGAGGAGGAATAACTTCCCACCAAGAACAGAGTAGACAGACAGCCATTCATATAATCATTGGCATAAAACTTTATTTCTTCTTCTGAGTTTATTTCCAAGAGCTGTAGGCCCATGCAGTCATTTCCAGGGAAAAGGAGAGTAACTGTCAGTATTCAGCAATCTGAACTTTGGAGCATAAAACAGCATTTCAGTCCAGATAAGAACAGATAAACAATATGGACACATAGTAGAGGATTCTGATCAGGGGAGAACTTGTTCCTCAGTCTCCTTTGCAAGTTGGACTTGTGTGACAATTTATTGCTTAATCTCTAAAGTTCTTTCAAAATCAGGATTTTGTGAATCATATTATATATTGTGAATCATATTATATATATATATATATATAGACTGAGTGTTCAGTGTCTGATTATTATAAATGTATCTGATTATTATAATTAAGTTTCTGGTTCACAGGATGAGGAAACTAAAGGAAAAAGCCCTTATGATAGAAGGCTCCTGAACATAGCTTCCATTTATTTCTTTATTTTATGTGACCTGGTAAATTTTGATTTAATGGCCTTTTCTAAACTTAAATGAATGGGCACAAAGTATATGTTTTGAGATAAAATTTATATGCATGAAATGCAAAGGTTTTATATGATGAGTTTTGATTAATGTATATACTCACCCACCAATAGACTATATAACTTTTTCATATTCCCCCAAATTTCTTTTTGTCCCTCTCCAGAAAAAAAAACCCAAAATATCTCCTTCCATAGGCAATTACTGTCTTGATATCTGTAATTGTACAGCAGATCTGAAGGTCTTGAACATTACACAGGTAGAATCATATAGTGTGTAATATTTTGTGTCTTTTTTGTGGTAATTTATGTATTTCTCTGTTGATGTTCATTAGGATAGTTTCTAGTTTTTGTTGTAAAAAAAAATCGCTGAATATTTATGTATAAGTGGTATTTGTTATTTGGGTTAATGCTAAGGAGTAGAATTTCCAAATCACATGTAAATACAATTTACCTTTCTAAGAAATCACAAGTTTTCCAAAGTGATGATATGATTTTTACACTCACAATAGGAATGTATGAGAGTTCTGATTATTGCACCTGCTAGATAACATTTATTATTGTTATATTTTTAATTTTATCTATTAAATATTTAATTTGATAAACTTTTTAATGCTTTTGATTCATATGAATTTAATATTTTAATGAGGTATAAGATCTTTGAAAAGAAGATATGTTCAATGACAGTAGTGATTTTTCTTAAATTAAAGTCATACTATCTTTCTCCCTTATTTACAAATCTTTTAATGCTATATGTTTGTTTTTAATATGAGATCATACTTCCTATGATGCATAAATTTTTTCGTTTTAGTCCCTGAATCTATCTACCCTCTTCTTTACCATTCAGATCCCACACCATAAAGCTTTAAGAATTAGACAATGTTTAGCTCATTAATTATCAAGTCTTGGTGCTTAGACTCTCATGAAGTATTCATTGAATGACTGACTAACTTGGGAAGATGAAATAGATTCATAAAAGTTATAACACACAAGTTCACACAGGAACTATAGGAATTTAAATATTAATTCATGTGAGTCTGATTCCAAAGCCTGGCTAGTTGACTTTTAACTGAATGAATGATAATTGAACGTCTATTTCATAGGCCCCTGAAATTCAGTCATCATCAAGATTGTTAGGAGATTCTCAGATAGGCACTGCAGAACAGTGTCAAGACTCTAAGCTAATACCTGTTTTCTTAAGGTGAGAAAGAAGGCATTTCTGCCATTTGTTTATAGCTTTATTATTCTGTACGGTTGAAATCTATTTTGCTTAATTATCTTCTGAAAAATGTCAAAAGAAATATTTTATCACTTGCATAATTGGGCTGTAATTTTGTAATGTTTACGGGTTTATAAAACAACAAAAAATATGCTGCCTTAAAATACATCCTACTCATTTTTAAAGATTTCAGTCCTGTCTAAGCTACCTATGTGTTCCTCTGGGGAATACTTTAAACTACATGATATACATTATATTTATAACATTATTTAGCCTTTACAGAAAATACAGAAATAAAGCTATTTTCAGAGGGAATTCAACAAACGCAGCAAATTCTACTGAGACCAATTATTCCATCTCCATAGGGTAATAATATAATCTAAGAAGACATAGTTATCCATATTTGTTTGAAATAGCTCCAGAAATTTCTATTGAGTAGTTGTTTGTTTTTGTTATTTGCTTTTTTCTGTCCATTTAAACTATCTCTGATCACATGCAAAATTAGGGACTGATCAGTTGCTAGGGAGAAGAAGAAGGAATGAAAATATTGACTGGAGATAAACTATTTTTCTTTCTGCATTTATAATTGCTTTCTCTTTCCAGTGTCTACTTTACTTGTTCATCCTGGGAAAGCTTAGAGTTTTTAAATTTTGAGTCTATATTGCTGTAAATGTTGTATAGTTAGCACTTGAATTTCAATTTCCTAGTTAAACAACAACAACCAAAGTAAAATAAGAGTTCAGTGTTAGAAGAAAGCTCAAGGTCACCAAGTCCATGGTTTCTATGAGGAGACGCTCATCAGAAATACCTAGGAAGCTTCCAAATCTATGGAATTGAAGTCACCACGTCTTGGTTACATGATTTGAAAGAAAAGCACTCCAGGCATTCTGATTTGAATCCTTAGTTATCAGCCTTTGATGAAGTTCAATTTTCTATCTGATGTCTGAATCATCCAAGTAGTTTTCTAGTAGCAAGAAGCTCTTTATCTGCAGAGGCTGTCCTTTTCTTATTTGGACAGCTATGAATATTAGTACTTTCTTAATTCAGCTGAAATTTGCCTCTCTTCAGATTATCAGAAAAAAAATACAACTCTCTCTTAAGTGTTAGAGTTGGTCTCCAAATTTACAGTCATGATTCCTGGTATGAATTGAGCATTTAGCAGAACCATTATTTCCTTCATTCTTAAAATGATATTTTATCAATGCAGATCAACATGAAGGCATGTAGGAGTCTTACTAGAAGCAGGTGCAATAGTGAGAAGGGCCCTCCAACCCAGAAAAACCTGTGGTATTAGATGTCTCTGTGGTGAGGAAAGATGTCGTGTGAGGTTAAATAGCAAGCTCCTATCAATAGGGGAATCACAACATAGACATCTCAGGATTTGAAGCAAGGTCTTGTCATCTGTAGTAGAACATTACATTATCTACAACAATTTCTGGCCTGTTACTGGGCACTGGTAGAGTTGAACTTCTTGACTATGGAACACCAATGGAACATGTGCTCAGAAATATCCATTATGTGGTGGATTCTGCCAGACTTACTATTTCAAAAGCTTTGGTAGAGCCAGGATCAATCAATATAAGATGAAATTGGTGCATTTAATATTGAACAAAAAAAGGACTTGAGGGCTCAAGTTAAGCTGTACAAGCAGGTGGCCCAGACCCCTGTTGTATCAATATTTTTCTCAGCCCACACCTATGGCTGAATTAACTATTACTGTGATGATTATATAATGATGACTTCTACTTTTATTATCTTAAAAACACTTATAAATTGTCGTTCAACTGTAATGAATAGCTTTCCCTGCTTCTTTCTCTGCCATTTATGTATTCACTTACTTATACTAGTATGAACTTATGGATTCTTACTTTATTCAATGAGTTATAATTAGCCACTGTCATTATTTTGATGTCCAAATTGGCCCAGATTAGGTCAGTAGGAGCAACTTCAAGGTAGCTCCTATGTCTTTTGATATATTCTTATCATTCTTTGTGTAAGAGAACAATGGTCTGGCTCCACAAGTTGTCTGAGGCTCGTCTTGTATTGTGCTTGCCTCCACTTTGGAATCATCCATTTCTCCAAGAAGCCTAGTTTCTTTTAGTTGAGGATGGTTATTAGAGACCAAGATCTGACTACTTGATGTACTCACTTTTCCAAATACGTGTGTGTATAAGAACATATATATTCAAAAATTATAAATTCATTCTAAAACTGTCCATTTCAATACCAAATTTAAGAATTAATTCCTAGCCTTTCCCTTTCCAAGTTTGTCAAAACATCTTCCAACAGTGGAAAACATTTTATGCAATATTTGCTTATTTGCTCAATTTAGTGATTTGTCCAATGTAATAAAACTTTCAACGTTGGCAGCCAATCTCTCTGCCTACCATTGCATCCCTCCCACTATCCAATAGTGCTTGGGCGCCTCACATTCTTGATCACCAGTGGACATGCTACAAATGTATCTTCAGAAGGTTCTATGCAAGTTTCTTCTTTAGTGTCCTGTGTCCTTGAGTACCACAAGAAATGCAGCAGGTGATCCTTCCCTCCCCTTCACTACCTTCCATCTCCACACCAGGAAGAAAAGGGAAGTGTCTATCTCTGTCAAAAGTTTTATTTTCTGTGAATTTCATCAAATTTGTCTTCCTGCCCATGACATTTTTCAAATTCATGTATATCCCCACACATATCCAAATGCATATATGGGTGTGTGTGCATGTATATATAACATGCATATACGTCCATACACACATTCCATATATGTACATATATATTTAAAGAAGAAAAAACTTGAACTGATTTTCAAATTCTATCTTCTTTTCTTTCAATCATTTAAAAGTTTTTAAATTTTAAAATAAAATTTTAAATAATTTTAGAAGAGATACAAGAATAGTACAGTAAGTTTTTGTATGTCTTTTATACAACTTCTAATGTTAACATTTTGCACAAGTATGATATAATTATGAAAACTAAATAATTGATATTCTTTTATTTTGAAAAGACTAACATTCTATTCTCATTCTGTGCATACAGTCTCACCTATTAGATCTCAGAGGATGTTAATCGTAGTTATTTTAAAGTATTTTTCAACTCCCTGCTTTTTTCTCTGTTTTAGCCACCCTCCTTCTCTCCTTCTTTCCCTCCCTCCCTCCTACTCTCTCTTCCTTTTCTTTCTTTTTCTCTTTCTCTCTCCCTCCAAATTATAAGGTAGCTGTTACATTCCAGGTAAGAATGCACACTTCCAGCTTTTCTATATCTATGTTTTTACTCATATTTCTTCTGTTTACTTTTTCCTTCTCCATCATTTTAAATGCAATTAACAACTAGTTAGGTTCTATTTCCTCTATTATGCTCTTTGTATTGTTCCAGCTTAAGAGTGATTACTTTCTCCATTCCTCTGAACACCATACATCAGCTTCCTATCTTGGTTATTTTATGCATCTCTTCACTGATAGGGTATAGGTTCCCTGAGTATGAGATTGTATGGTGTCTGGGATAAAACCACACATGTGATAGTATTTTCTGCCTAAGATAATTAGAGTTGAGTTTTTGCAATCTGGAAGTAAATCAGTATCTACTCCATGGGAAATGTAGTTTAGTTTTACTTAATTTTAGAATTATTCTCTTTTTAGCAATAAGTGTGTCTTTGAGACCCATTAACACATTAAAAATATTGTCTTCTTTGTAGTATCTTACTATTTCCTAAACATTGATACATTTGTATGACCAGCAGGTTTCCTTAGTGATAGCAAGCTTAATTTTCCTTAGTGATAGTAACTGTTACCTCAGCAATATATAATTTCTGATTGAAACTTTTTATGACCTGTAAACTCCCAGGGATGAAGACTAATAAATCAGTGGGTTTTCTGTCAGGGGTAATAATAGTTTATTTGCATTCTTCTCTTTTTTAATATTCTTTTTATTTTTTTCTGTCAAGAGTTTTTTTTTCCTAGAACACTAAAATTATTATAATGATATATTTTAATCCTAATACTCCTACCTACTCTTTCCATCCATTAAGTCTTTTAATATCTAGATCTGTGGAGGAAGAAGAAGCATTTGCTTGCTACATTTCAAGATTCTCTTGGGGTAATAACTTTGAAGTTTAGCAAGCCCATGAATTATTAGCCTTAAAAACCTACCTTATTTTATGAGGCTCTTGTTCTTTCTCTTTAGCTGACTAACAACATCCTTCAGTGGAACTCTTCAGGGTAATAAATAATTACATTATTTCAGAATGCACTGTTTGCTGCTTTGTGGTTGCTGCTGGTATCTACTGAGGAAAGAGATTTAGCAATAAATGTAAAGAGATTATGATAGACATATCTATATGTTACAAAACACTTAGTAATATCAATTGTAAGTAAAATCAAATAAAAATATATTTTATTTTTTCTCCTTCCTTGCATTCTTTCTGTAACCTCCTTTTAACCCACGTCTGTCCAATACTTTATGGGAATTTGACCACAAAGAAGTTTAGTATGTTGAAAATGTTTATTTTATGCTGCAACCTGATACCTGAATGTGCAGAGATCTCATTTTATTTTTATTTTATTTTATTTTTTTAACATATTTTTTGATTTTAAAATTGTAGGGTACAGTTAAGGGTTAGGTATGCAAGTATGCATTGTGCAGGTACCCTTGTTGATGAGGTGTGCCCCTCTGTCCCCAGACAGATATTGACTACCATTAATCCCACCTCCCTTCCACTCCCTAGCTCCATCCCATAGTTTCCTGCCAATGTCAATTCTTTTCTTATAGTATTACAATAGTTGTTCAAGGTCCACTTATGAGTGAGAACATGTGATACTCAGATCTTTGTTTCTGTGAGAGATCACTCAGTATTATAAA
>CAUYQG010145362.1:0-10232 GCA_963574415.1 Tarsius wallacei
GTGGCACGTGCCTATAGCTCCAGCTACTTGGAAGGCTGAAGCGGAAGGTTCGCCTAAGCCCAGCAGGTCAGGGCTGTGGTTGCCGTGAGTGTGCCACTGCACTCCAGCCTGGGCAACAGAGTGAGACTCAGACTCAAAAAAACAAGAAAGAAGTGGGGTACAATTCAGTTAATGAAGTGTGCCCCCCACCTCCCCTGGTAGTTTCCCACTACTGCCAATCCCTTTCTTACAGTATTATGATAATTGTTCAAGATCCACTTATGAGTGAGAACTTAGTTCTTTTTTTCTGTGATAGGTCACTCAGTATTATAGACTCTAAGTCCATCCAAGTTGCTGCAAAGTTTATAATTTTGTCTTTCTTTGTGGCTGCTTAATATTCCATCATGTATATGTACCACATTTTTTTAATCCAGTCCTCTTTCGATGGACAACATGGTTGGTTCCAGGTTTTTGCTATTGTGAATAATGCTGCAATAAACATGTGTGTGCAGGTATATTCCCAGTAGGGGTATGGCAGGGTCATGTGTAAGGTCGATTTTTAGATCTTTTAGAAATCCACCACACTGTTTTCCACAGAAATTGTAGTAGTTTACACTCCCACCAACAGTGTAGGAGTGTTCCCTTTCCCCCATGTCCTCTCCAGCATCTGTTTTTGTTGTTTTTTTGTTTTTGTTTTTGAGTTATTGATGATGGCCATCCTGACTGGAGTTAGGTGGTATCTCAGTGTGGTTTTAATTTGCACTTCTTTGATGACTATAGTGAGGTTGAGCATTTTTTCATATATCTATTGGTTGTACATATGTCTTCTTTTGAAAAGTGTCTTTTCATATCTTTTGCCCTCTTTGTAATGGGGCTGTTTGTTTTTTTCTTTTTGGCATGTTTGAGTTCCTTGTAGATCCTAGATGTTATGCATTTGTCAGATATACAGTTGGCAAATATTTTTTCCCAGTCTGTGGGCTGTCTCCCTGCTTACTTGTTGATTTCTTTGGCTTTGCAGAAGCTTGTCAGTTTGATGAGGTCCCACTAAAGACAGAAGAAATTAACTGGACCTCTATGATCACATATTTTCTACAGTTTAAAAACGTGAAATAACAATAGCCATAAGTAGATTATAAAAAGTTAAGGATTTATATTTTAATCTCTAGAGCAGTTACCAATATAACAATACAAAATAATATACCTAAAAAGCCAATAATGTAAATGAAATTCTGTAAAGATTTTAATACTTTTCCTCCAAAATTACAAGAGAGGAGAAACAGAAGAGTTAAAAATGTGGACATTTGAAAAACAACTAATAAAATAATAGAACAAATCCAATCAAGTAACACTATGTTCTGCCAAATAACTTACCATGTGACTCAGTAATTCCACCCCTAGGTATTTATCCAAGAAGAATAAAAACATATGTTCTAACAAATAATTGAATGTTTATAGTAGCATTATTTGCTGGTAAAAATATGAAAGATGCATACGTAAAGCCTGTATTTTTCAGTTATGTTAATAATATCAAAAACAGTATCACAAATGTTCATCAGTAGAGCTGGTTGAATGAACTGTGAAATATTCAAATGACGGAGAACTATACATTCATTAAAAAATGTTTCTACATACACATGTTATGCATATATTTAAAAATGAAAGAATAAATTGAAAACTAAAAAAATCCCAACATCAAGAAGAGAGAACTCTTTGGAGAAGTGGTTGATTCCAAACCTGTAGCAGGAAATGAAGAGAAAAATCCAGAACTTTTTATTATATTAGATAGCAAGGAAATGAACAAAGTTAACTAAAGTGTGTCAAAAAGATCCTGGAGCCTTTTGTCTAGTCAAAGATGAGGCAATTTGAGTATTAATTTAAGAATAAGAACTACATTTGTTCAAAATATAACAAATATGTTGAAATCTATAAGTAGCTCATGATTTAAAAGTCAGCATTGGCCCACCTTTGCAGGATACACGGTAACCAACTCATCAGTAAAAAAAGAAAAAAACAAAACCAAACATTTTTTCCTGCCTTTCTTATCCTGCAGTATCATGCAGTCAAGATAACCAACTATTTGACAAAGTGAACTCTTTCTTTATAGTTTCTCTTTATTCGTTATTTTATAATAAATTGAGAAGAATAATGAAATTAGAATTTATCATTCTGTAGAATCTAAGAAATAATATATCTAGGCAATGCTCTTGAATGACTATTAGCAGAACAAAAGGAGAGACATCCAGACATTGTACATCTGAGAAAACATTCCACCACCTACATCTGACTAAATCCCCAGATCCAATGATTGATTTACAGAACACACAGGGGACAGAGGGACATATTAAGTGACACCAAAGGGATGCAATTAGAAGAAACACAGACTGGAAAACTCTACAGGATCAACGACCTGGTGTCTTCCACAAATAACTTGAAAGAGTATAGAAATGGAAAGAGTGGGAACCTATAGATTAAAAAGAGACGTAGGAAAATGTCAGTTGATTACAACATGTGAATCTTATTTTGATTTAGATTCAAACTAATAAACTGTAAAAACAATAAAATAAATTTATGAGACAATTGAGGGAAATTGGAATACAGATTGGAAATTTAATGAAACTAAATAATTATTGTTAATATTTTCAGGTATATAATGGTATTGTTTATAGGAATTTAATACTTATAATTTTAGAATTATGGCATGAAGATATAACTTTAAAAGATAAGAGATCTTTATCTTTTAAAAGTATATACAGAAACATTAATAGATAAATCATGTTGCCTAAGATTGGCTGCAAAGTAAGTCTAGCTAAAGGGAGATGTGGGGAGAGGTAGAGATGGTCCTGGGCTATTGCTCACAAATTGAATCTGGGTTATGAGTCCATAGGGTACCTGATACTCCTTCCCCACTTTTGTGTGTTTGAACTTTCCCATGATAAAAAGGAGTGTGTGTACGAATGCACATGTTTAAATAGAGTGAGTTCATACAAGTTGCTACAAAGTTCATAATTCTGTCCTTGTTTATGACTGCGTGATATTCCATTGTGTATATGTACCACATTTTTTTGTTTGTTTTTTAAGTTGGAGTCTCACTCTCTCGTCCAGGCTGGAGTGCAGTGGCATGCTCCCGGCCACCGCAGCCTCAGCCTGCTGGGCTCAGGCAATCCTTCTGCCCCAGCCTTCCAAGTAGCCAGAACTACAAGTGTGCACTACCATGCCCAGCTAATTTTTTGATTTATTGTAGAGACGAGGTCTCACCATGTTACCCAGACCGGTCTCGAACACAGGGCTCAGGTAATCCTCTCGCCTTAGCCTCCCCAAATACTGGGATTATAGACTTGAGCTACTACGCCTAGTCTGTACCACATTTTTTTAATCCAGTCCTCTTTCGATTGGCAGCATGGTTGGTTCCATGTTTTTGCTATTGTGAATAATGCTGTAATAAACATGCAATAAAACTCTGTTTCATAGAGTGATTTTAGTTTCTCCAGGTATATTCCCAGTAGGGGGATTGCAGGGTCGTATGGAAGGTCAATTTTTAGATCTTTCAGGAATCGCCAAACTGTTTTCCACAGAGTGTATACTAGTTTACACTCCCACCAACAGTGTAGGAGTGTTCCCTTTTCCCCACGTCCTCTCCAGCATCTGTTTTGTTTTGTTTTGTTTTGTTTTGTTTTGTTTTGTTTTGAGTTATTGATGATGGCCAACCCGACTGGAGTTAGGTGATATCTCAGTGTGGTTTTAATTTGAATTTCTTTGATGGCTACTGAGACTGAGTATTTTTTCACCTATCTGTTGGCTGCGCGGATGTCTTCTTTTGAGAAGTGTCTGTTCATAACTTTTGCCCACTTTGTAATGAGGCTGTTTGTTTTTTTTTCTTTTTGGCATGTTTGAGTTCCTTGTAGATACTAGATGTTAGGCTTTTGCCAGATAATACAGTTGGCAAATATTTTTTCCCCGGCTGTGGGCTGTCTCCCCGTTCTCTTGATGGTTTCTTTGGCTTTGCAGAGGCTTGTTAGTTCAGCCCACTTATTTTAAATGTTAGTCACCCACCCCTTTTTTTGTTTTGCCTCTTTTTATATGTCTGCTTATTATCATCTATATTATTCTGTTCTTGGGCTATATGTATGGTGTTAATTAATGGTTAATAGGTTTGGTATTTCTGTCAAGCTTCTCCCCTCCAAGTCTCCTCCCACTCAAAATCAATTCTTTGGTAATCTTATTTGTGTTTTCCTCCATATTTAGAATTTTCCTTGAGATTCTTTAAAAATTTTCCTAAGGATTTTTCATTAAATTCTGTTAAATCAGTAAAATGTAAATTGTCTTCTTTTTAGACAGGAAATTTAGCGTCTTGTGTATTCTTTACCATAATGAGATTGCATTAATTTTTTCCTTTTTTAAAAATTTGGTTTACTATATATTTTTATTATTTGGACAAAAGAAAACTTTCCCTTTTCCATTTAATTTAGTTTGTTCATATTATTTCCTTAATGAATCTTTTCCTTTCCTCACAGAGTGGGTTCAGATGGCTCCAACTCTATTTTCTAAATTTATTCCAAACATTCTCCCTCCGGCGGTGGAATCTGAACTTTCTGAATACGCTGCTCAAGATCAGAAACTTCAAAGAGAACTTATGCAGAATGGTTTTACAAGGCAAGTTGGTTTCTTTTCTTTCCTTTAGTGTCCATTTCCCTAGGCCAGTATGGCTTGGTATAGAAGAGATGCCAGAGTTCTTAGAATGGGAAATAACTGTCCAAGAATCTTGCTGCTGCAAGAGCAGTTAGCTGCTTGTCTGTGGACATGTTGAAACTGGATTTTGATTTTGTGAAACCTTCATTATGTGCATTTATTTTAAAGAAGGGATTTCTCATTTGTTAGGCAGGTAGGTAGGCAAACTTCAAGAGCTCTTCCAACTTTGATTTTCTCATATGAGTCCTGAGCATGTGGAGAAACACTGTAGAAATGTTATGATCAGAGTTAATAGTGTACTTTATTGACTAAACTAGCAAAGAGACTTTAAATTTTGTTTATATTTTCCTTTTTCTAGGTGTTTCTTTTTAAAAAGTAGGGCATCTCTTTATGCATGTCCAGAAAGTCTGCCTCCCGTGGTTTTGATAAATACATTTTGCCAATTTTTCTAAATTTTTTTCAGTTCATTATTATGGCCATGTTTTATAAAATCTTACAATCTTTTTTTTCCTAAAATGTATTAATATAAAATTGTTGTGATTTTATATGGGAAAATAACCTGTTATATGAACAGATCATTTAAAGGCCCAGTAGTACTGTTCATTTTTATAATCCTTACTCTTAGCCCTTTTACATATCTCCTCTTATTTGTGTCCCTAGCATTATGGAAGACAGTTGTGGAAAGGAATACACACACTTGAGGTGTCTACAAATAGTAGGTTGAGTGTTGACTCACTTATCTGGTTAGGGCTGGGGATGGACATTTATCTTTCTGAGGCTAAACTGAATTTCAGAAAAATCAGCCTTGACCAATATTATCACTGTTACTAAATGTTCAGTTTTAGCACAGGTTAGGAAAGAAAGCAGGTAATTTGTTCTTCGTTGTTCCATGGTTTGGTGTTTATATTGTCCTGGTGGCATCGGTATTCCTGTGGTAGTAGGGCACTGAGTAATCCACTGTTCATTTGCCCCTCTCACTGGCAGCTTACATGGAAAGGTTTTAGTGAGGCTGTGTAGATAGGCCTGGTAAACCTAGCTTTCTGTGGCTAAGAAAGGAAGGGGCAGTGGAAACTGCCAGTCTTTCTTCTGGATGTCAAGTGGTATTGTTTTCATACTCAGAATGAGGCCATTTAATGGCGTATTAATTTTACTTACTCATTTCTGAAGACTGCTATGTATGTGCGGTTCAAAAATCAAAATGATTCAAAAAGTATACATTGATTCTTTGTCTATGATAAGACAGCTGTTTTTCTCAGTTTGCCTTTGCTTACAATGGTTTTTTTGTTGTTGTTATTCAGAAGTCTTATGGTGTTTTTTATTTTTATGTGGCTATTTTTGGGTTTTCAGAGAATTTTTGTGACTTATGTATGTTGAATTAGAGTTAAATGTTTTTCCTCGAATATTTTTAAATAATGCAAAATAATCTGGGTATAACTTCCATGGTTTTTTTTTTTTAAATGCTCACCATAACTTTAAAGTCTTTTGTACTTTTATGTATGTTTTATTTGAATGTTTGCTTTTAATTTGGGATGGGCTTATTAATACTTTTAAGAAAAAGCAAATTTATATATTTGTGAAGTAATGTAGGAATATAGATAGCTCTTGTGGACTTCTCTGAGTACGCTGAGTTTGCCTTCCAGAACAACGTGTGGAACTGTTTAAATATATCAAAGACATTTTCCTAATCCTAATTTCGAAACTGAAATAAGAGAACGGGGTGCAAGACTGCTTGGTATATAGTAGTTCTTATGTCAGATTTGCTTGGAATGAGTAAATAACTCCATAAATAACCTGAGGTAACATTGCCTTTATACATTAAGGACTAATGTGGCACTGTTCAGCCAAAGCCAAGTTGGTTGTATTCAGAGAAGTGCCTTGGATTTTTGGTGTAAATTGGAATTTTTGTTCCTCTTAATGGAATTTTTTATACTACTTCTGGTTGAGATATAAATGCTAGACAGTATTCCAAGAGGTGATAAAATTAAAATGTCTTACTTTACAAACATAGTTGTCCTATTTTATAATTAAATTAACACTTTATTGACCATTTTCTTTGAGGCTTGAAGTTTGCCTCATAAATTATTCTGACAGGCGCTTTACACAGAGTAGGCCCCCAAAGTTTACACCTACTTCTGAACTTAATACTGGTCAGCAAGGACGTGCACACTGCATACTTAGCAGTGATAGAAAACTTCTTTTTGCTGTTGTGTGTGGGCTTTCCATACTCTGCCCTGTCACACTTAATACCTTCGATTGTTATTCAGCTAGGATTATTTTGGAAGAAGTGGTGTCCACTGATGCAAAAAATGTGAGAATAGTACAGACTGTCTAATAAGAATTCTGTTCCTGGCTGTTCTGATATGAGCAGTCATTTTATGGTTTATGCCTAACCATGATTCCTGTTCAGTGTTGCAGAATACTTTTCATATAAGATGATGTGATGTAGGAGTCCTGAATAGGCAGCACACAGCTTTAATGTGCATGGCACAGAGTAAGTCTTTCAATTGTTCTTTTAAAAGAGTATATCTAAATGTTGTCAAATATATCCTCTTTTGCAGTTAGTGGACAGATTCTCATTTGAGCTGAAATTTTTGTGAACCTTGATCTTTAGGTAGACTTATTTCAATACTAGAATTAACATATCAGCTGAAAGCAACTTTTTTTTTTTTGAATTGAGGACTCGCTTTCTTGCCCAGGCTGGAGTGCAGTGGCACGATTACAGCTTACCACAGTCTTCACCTCCTGTGCTCAACCTCCTGAGTAGCTAGAACTACAGCACTGTGCCCCCATGCCCAACTAATTTTTTTATTTTTTTATTTTTTTTAAGAGATGAGGTCTCACTATGTTGCCCCAAGCTGGTCTCGAACTCCTGGGCTCAAGCAATCCTCCCTCCTTGACCTTCTAAAGTGCTAGGATTATAGACGTGAGCCATCGTCCAGCCTTTCTTTTTATCTCTTACCTATATAACTGAATTGATTGAGGAGGGGTGACAGTTTGGTGTCTTTTGTCAAAAATCACACTGTGGAAGGTAACCACTAGATCTAATTAACCTAGGGTGAGAACCTAGATCTTTTAGCTGAGAAGGGTCACCCCCAAATTTGCGCTGTTTTTTTGGTAGGAAGGATCTGGATTTGAGATAGCTTTCCAGGTTGTGGAATTCTCTTGTGTGCATCACGTTTGGATTCTTTCTTCTTGCCTCCTATTGTTTTCACATCTGTATTTTTCTCCTATTATGTTTGCATGTTCAGTTGTATTTAAGCCTTTGAGGTGTGGGGATGAAGGTTGTCTAAAAGTTGAGGTTCCAGATACAGAATTCTCTATCTTCCTTTATGATCATTAACTTAACTTTATTCAGAATATTTGGGGAATGCTGCTGTGATGATCTTAGTGTAAATAACAATGTAAGCTGGCCGGGCTTGGTGGCTCAGCCTGTAATCCCAGCACTTTGGGAGGCCGAGGCGAGTGGATTGCCTGAGCCTGTGGGTTCGAGACCCACCCGGGCAACTTGGTGAGACCTCGTCTCTACAATAAATAAAAAAATAGTTGGGCGTGGTCGTGCGCACCAGTAGTTCCAGCTACTTGGAAGACTGAGGCAGAGGGATCGCTGGAGTCCAGCAGGTCAAGACTGCGGTGGCCAGGAGCGTGCCACTGCACTCCAGGCTGGGCGACAGAGTGACTCCAACTCAAAAAATAATGATAAAAATAACAACGTAAGCTGACTTTGGCTAGTTGTAGTGTTAACAACAGAGGTGTTTAAAAGTGGCACGAGGGCTGATCTGTTTAGAGCTCTCTAGGCTGCTGGAGGCTAGTTCATGCTGAATGTGGTACCTGGAGAAAAACTCTTCAGAAGTCATGTGGTATTTTCTACCTATCATTGAGGCTTTCCACCCAGCCTAGCAAGAGGTTTATTGCTCTGGTCCTAAACATAACCAGAGAAAGAAAGTGGGAAACTTTGGTTATCTGGAAGATTATTCAAAAGCAAGAAATAATTACTTAGGCTAGCATTTTAATAATCTATCTGTGAGACTATTAATTATTCACTAATTGTTAATTCAACAAATATTTATTGATGTCTTCTATGTGCTAGACACTGCTCTAGGCACTGGGGTGAGTTCTTATTCTTGTTTCCATGGAACTTACGCTCTAACGTTGAGAAACAAATAAATATGTAAAAAATAATTTCAGGTAATAATAAGTGTTATGAAGAGAATGGGATAGAGATTGAGTGGTCAGGGCATGTAGTGGGAGGGTATTCCAGCTAACTTGGTAATGTAAAGCCTTCTGAGGAGGAGACAGTTGAGCTGGGACACAGATGATGAGAAGACAGCTGTGAGCTACCTGGTCATAGCCAGAGAAAATAGTAAGTACAAAAGTACTGACATGTCCAAGGAACAGAGAACCAGGGTAGCTGAAGTCTAGTGAGCAAAGGTAGAGAGAGTGGAGGAAAATAAGGTTGGAGCGGTAGGCAGGAGTCATGTTATAGGGCTGGGAAATGAATTGGAATTGTTTGTTTTTTTTTTTAAACTGTAATGAGAAGCCGTGGAAGGGTTTTAATTAGAGGCATGAACAAATCTTATTTATGTTTTTAATTAAGATCGCGTTGGCTCTTGTCTGGACTAATATTAAAGCTTGTGCAGTCATGTAGGGAAGAGGTGGTAGTGATTTGGATTGGGATTGGAACAGTAGAATTGATGAAGAGCGGTTGATTTTGGATTATGTTTTGGAACAGAATTCTCCATAGTAGAGAAAAGAGAAGAATCAAAGATGACCAAGGATTTTGGCCTAGGTAATTGAGATGGAGAACTGAGGAAGGAATGGGGATAGAGTAGAGTCAACATTGTATTCTGGCCGTGGTGACTATGCAATACATATATAAATTACCCAAATGGACATGGTGATGAGGCAGTTGGACTTAGAAATCTGAAGTGTAGGGAGGAAGACAGAGCTGAATATATAAATCTGGGAGCCACTGGCATGTAGAAAAATTTAAAACCTCAGGGCTGGTATGATCATCATTCTAGATTAAGAAAAATGTACACAGAGAAGAAAAAATGGCTAAAGACAGAGCCAGCAAAGGAGATTGAAAAAGGAATGAGAGACAAGATGGAAGGAAGGTCAGGAACGTGTACTGTAGCATCACTGAAGCTTCAAGAAGATGTTTCAGGAAAGAAGAGATCAACTGTTTAGATCTTAGCTGCTTAGAAACTGGGGAAGAAAAAGCTAGTGAATTGGTCATTATTACTCATTGCTTAAACATTTTTAGTCATTTCTCTGGATTACTGTCTGAGAAGCTAGAGAGACAAAAACAGGATTTATAGGTAGCATAGGGCGAATTAGGACATCTGTTTTCTTAACTCTAAAGTGGAACTTCTTCCATAGGTGTTTGAGAATAAACTGGTTAATATATGTAAAGGTCCATGTTCTTCTACCTGCAAAAAGGATATTAATGTACATTAAGATTACGAAATTTCCCCCCCAAAGGCTTTAAGCAGTTTTTGGTTTCAAAATAGGGCTTTTACAGGAAGATTTTGAAGTGGTTCTTCTCCCCCCCCCCACCCCCCCCAACT
>CAUYQG010145364.1:0-17476 GCA_963574415.1 Tarsius wallacei
TTTTTGAGTTGGAGTCTCACTCTGTCACCCAGACTGGAGTGCAGTGGCCGCTCCCGGCCACCGCAGCCTCGACCTGCTGGGCTCCGACGATCCTTCCGCCTCAGCCTTCCAAGTAGCTGGAACTACAGGCGCGCGCTACCACACCTGGCTAATTTTTGATTTATTGTAGAGATGAGGTCTTGCCAAGTTGCCCAGGTGGGTCTCGAACCCGCGGGCTCAGGCAATCCACTCACCTCGGCCTCCCACGGCGTGGGATTCCAGGCTGAGCCACCGAGCCCGGCTAGCAAGTTACGCATAAAAAATTTTTTAAAAAAAATTTTGTTTTAGAATTTTAGGGTACATGTAGGAACTTAATACACATGAGTACATTCCTACCAACAATGTAGAGCTTTTCTGAAGCCTCGCCAATACCTGATGTTTGTTGACTTTTTAATGATAGGCATCCTAAGTGGTGTGAGGTAGTATCTCTTTATAGTTTTGATTTGCATTTCTCTGATGATTAGTGAGGTTGAGCATTTTTTCATATGTTGTTGGTTGCTTGAATGTCTTCCTTTGAGAAGTGCCTGCTCATGTTCTTTGCTCACTTTCTAATGTGGTTATTTCTTTTTTTCCCATCAATTCATTTGAGTTCCTTATAAATCCTGGATATTAGGCCTTTGTTGAATGCATAGCTTACCAATGTTTTTTCTCATTCCATTGGTTGTCTCTTTATTCTCTTGATGGTTTCTTTTGTTTGCATACACCTTCCTAAACAAATAGGAACAGGAGGAGAGATGAGAGGATCTTCCTTAAAAGTTTTTGTGTTTATTCTCATATAAAAGTAATCACCCAAAACTTAGAAAATGTTTGAACAAAAATTTTAGGGCTAGACGGTTGATTTTCATAAGTTGAAATGTACAATACTTATAAATCTTTGAATAGACATTCACTGAAGAAGAAATGAGCTGGTACTACACATCTAACAGAATGTCTAAAACAAACAAAAAACCCTGGCAATGCCAAGTGCTGATTAGAACATGGAACAATTATAACTCCCATACATTGCTGGCGGAAATAAAAACTGTATAGCCACTGTGGAAAACCATTTGGCAGTTTCTTTAATATTAAACATATAATATGACCCAGAAATTCTACTTTTGAGTATTTACCCAAGAGAAAGAAAAACTTCTACCTATATAAAAACAGATATGCAAATTTTTATAGTTTTTTTCCATAATTTCCTCAAGTTGGAAACAACCCAAATGTTCTCATGTGATGGGTGGATGGATATAAAAGTTGCTATATGTCCATACAGTGGAATACTACTTAGCGGTAAAAAAAAAGGCAATGAACTGTTGATGTGCACAGAAATATGAATTAATGTCAAATGCATTAGTTCTCAGCAGGTGACATAATATAAGATTCTATTTATATTTTAGAAAAGGAAAAATTATAGGGATAGTAAAGAGATCATTGGTTGCCAGGTGCTGGGGATGGGGTGAGAGGCTGACTTTAAAGGTGTACCGTGAAGAAATTTTTAGCGTGAGAGTACTAATAAATATCTTAATTGTGGTTACAGCCATATCACTATAAACACTTGTCAAAACTCATAGAATTGTACATCAAAAGAGATAACTCTCAAAAAGAGCTAATTTTTCCATATGTAAATTAAAAAAATTAATAAAAATTAAAAAAGTAAAAAAATAATTCTATTGTAATAGATAAAAAGAAAATAACCTGTGGAAACCCCTTGTCATTCATAAATATGCACACTGCAGACCTCCAACCATTGGGAGTATGCCAAAGGTCCAGCTGCTGTGCTTGAAATGCTTGAAATTTGTTGCTGCAGTTGATGATGACTGAGCGTGGTTGGGAAACTAAGGCAAGCCCATTCCTGGGAGCTGTGGGGCTTCCCGGTGGCCATGTTGAACCTTCCTTAGACTTCATCATCATGTAGGATGCTTGCAGTCTTTCTTCCTTTCGCCTATGCTCGAGTTAGACCTGCATGGTGGTCTGGTGATCTCTCAGCCTTACTGGCACTGTCCTCAGTTTCTTTCACAGAGGTATTTCCCCGAACAAAATACTTGCATGTTTAATCTTGTCTTGGCAGCTGCTTTTTGTAAGATCTGAGCTAATACAACCTCTATAATATGAACACCAAGAGATAAAGTATATAACCACATTTTAATTACTTTTACCTAGTCATCTCTTTTATAAACATATTTATTGATGTATAATACACATAAAAAAACATGCTAAATGTAAGTGCATAACTATGAATTTTCACAAAGTGAAGCTGCCACCCAGATCAAGAATTGGAATATGACTAGCAATTCAGAAGTCCCCTTCCTCCATTTAGCCCTTTACCAGAGACTAATTCACAGTCACTGGTAGGAATTCAGTCAGTGTCTTGAATGCTTAACATCATGGATCTGTTTTGCTTGTTTTTGAACTTTATATAAATGGCATCATTCAGCATATACTTTTATTTTAGTCTGACTTCTTTTGACTCACATTATGTGTGTGAGACTCACACATGACAGCATTTATAGCAACAATTTCTCCCTTTTCATTGTTGTGGGATTTTCCATTGAATGAGCATACCACATTTTATTTATATTGTCTAACATTGATAGATAATTTCTTCCCTCAGTTTTGTACTCTATAAGTAATACTGTTAGGGACATATTTGAACATATCTTCTGGTGCATATATGCATTTCTATTTAGTATATAAGAGATTATGTATATGATCAGCATAAGAAGATATCACCAACAACTTTTCAAAGTGGCTATATCACCAGTAGCTCTGTATGTGTTCCTTTTCTTCTACAACCTCTTATATCATTCATGCATAATATAAAATTGACAAAGACATAATAGAGAATGTTACAGGCTAATCTCTCTCATAGACAAAGATGTATAAAATCTTAAACAAATTGTTAGCAAATAGAATTAAGTAGCCTATAAAATATAATATATAACCAACCAATCTGGCTCATTGCTGGAATGCAAGGTGGGTTTAACACTTGAAATATCAATTAATATAATTCTTCACAGTAGCAGAATAAAAGGAAAAAAATCATTTAGTATAATAGAAGAAAAAAACATTTGATAAAATGTAATAATCAAGTGTGATTTTTTAAAAAAGCGCTTAACCAGCTGAAGAGAAGGGAACTTCCTGAATTTAATGAAGAATATCCATAAAGAGTCTATGGCAAACATCACTTATAATAGTGAAATATTGGAACCTTTTTCTCTGATGTTAAAAAAGAGACAAGGGGTTGCTTTCTATCATCACTTCTATGTAATTCTTTTGTGTTCGGTCCCCATCAGGTAAATAAGGTAAGAAACAAATGATATAGGTATTGGGAAGGAAGACCTAGTCATTATGCACAGATGATATGATTGGATACATATGAAACCCAAAACACTCTAAATTTTAGAATTAAGTGCATTTTGCTAGGTTATTGGATACAAAATTAGTGTTTTTTTTTTTTTTTTTAAGAAACAGAGTCTCGCTGTGTTAGCCAGGTTGGCCTCAAACTCCTGGGCTCAAACAATCCTCTCGCCGCAGCCTCTCAAAGTGCTGGGATTATAGACATGAGCCCCTGTGTCTGGCCAAAGTCAGTATATAATCATAAATATTATTTCTACATACCATCAAGAAAACAATTAGAATATGAAACTAAAAAATGCAAATTAAAATAACAACAAAAACTGCTTCATTGTTGCCTATGCTGAGTGGACCACAGACTGCTACGTGCTTCCTGTCTTGTCATAGTTTTGATAGATTTCCTCTCTCTTCACTTACTGGGTTGTCATCATTTCTATTGCCACCAGTAACTTTGCTTCTAACTTCAACTTCTTTTAGTAATTTTATGCCTCAAATGTGCTATGATTGGAAAATCAATAAAAACATAAAACAAGTAAAAATCATTGTAAGAAAACGGAAAGGGTTTTAGTGCTCAGACGTTGTGACTTTCACTCTGGCTGCTGAGGAGTGACTCAGAGCTCCTTACATTCATATTCATGGTCTGGTTTTGCCCAGATTGACTGAGATTGCCAGAAGCACAAACTCCAGGGAAGAGAAGTGATGAACTCCCCAAGGTCCCTCCTTGAATGTGATATTCCTTGAAGTTTTCTTTGAAGTTACTTAATCTTGAGAGGTTAAAAAAAAGAAAAAAAAATTGGTTTCAGTTTCTGCACAGAAATTTTATATTTATTTATTTAAGTTAGAGTCTCGCTCTGTCGCCCAGGTTGGGGTGCAGTGGCACACTCACGGCCACCCCAGCGTCGACCTGTTGGACTCAGGTGATCCTTCAGTTTCAGCCTTCCTTCCAAGTAGTCGGAGATACAGGCATGTGCTACCACGCCAGGCTAATTTTTTATTTATTGTAGAGACGAGGACTTGCCAAGTTGCTTGGGCTGGTCTTGAACGCTCAGGCTCAGGCAATCCACTCACGTTGGCCTCCCAAAGTGCTGGGATTACAGGCTGAGTCACCTAGCCCGGCCTGTACAGAAATATTAAACAAAATGTTGTGATTATCTTCTTTTGGGCAAACATTTGGTGTAAGTTCAATCAGTAAGTTTATAGTTAAATATTGACTTTGAAATGATTGAAAATGCTTAGTGATTCTTAGATGATGTTGCACTGGCTAGTTAGTCCTACTTTAAGAAGGCTTTATTATTAACAATAGTTGAGTATTAGTTGAATTTGACTCAGCTTAATAAAATTTCAGTCAAATAAAAACTATTAACTAATGAAGCCAATAATTATCAGAACTCCACTCCAAAGATGGGGCTATATTTTATTCATTTATTTATCTATTTATTTTGAGTTGGAGTCTTACTCTTTCACCCAGGCTAGGTTGCAGTGACAAGATCACAGCTACTGCAGCCTCCATCTGCTGGGCTCAGGCCATCCTTTTGCCTCAGCCTCCTGAGCAGCTGAGACTACAGGTGTGCACCCCCACACTCAGCTAATTTTTTTAAAAAAAAATTTTGTTGTACAGATGAGTGCTTGCTATCTTGCCTAAGCCGGTCTTGAACTCCTGGGTTCAAGCAATCCTCCTACCTTGGCCTCTTAAATTGCTGGGATTACAGTCATAAGCCACTGCACCTGGCTTTAAAGATTGGGTTTTGGAAGGATTTATAAGGAGCATTCAGTCTCTATAGCTAAGGTCACAGCCGGAGCAAACAGGACTAGTGAAAGGCTCACCTTTGCTGAGTGACAGGATCTAGTGGGGTCACGTTATTAAATATTTGAGCTCTAGCCATAGCTTATGGGTGTTCTGATGGCATCATATCTTTTCTTTTTTTTAAAAATATTGAATTAAAATGTACATGTAACATTTACTAACTTTGCCATTTTTGAGTATATAGCTTAGTGGTCATAACTACATTTATTTTATTATTTTTTTCTCCCCTTCATTGTCCCCCTCCCCCACCCTTCCTGGCCTGTGGTAATCACCAATCTACTCTCTGTCTTCTTTTTTTTGAAAGCAGGATTTACTGAGGACAGAAAAGCTCCCACAGTGGGAGGGAATCCGAGGGTGTTGCCCTACACTCTTTTTTTTTTTTTTTAGTCAGAGTCTCACTCTGTTGCCCAGACTGGAGTGCAGTGGCACGCTCCTGGCCACCGCAGCCTTGACCTGCTGTGCTCCAGCGATCCTTCCGCCTCAACTTTCCAACTAGCTTGAACTACAGGTGTACGCTACCATGCCCGGCTAATTTTTGATTTGTTGTAGAGACAAGGTCTCGCCAAGTTGCCCGGGTGGGTCTCGAACCCGTGGGTTCAGGCAATCCTCTTGCCTCGGCCTCCCAAAGTACTGGGATTACAGGCTGAGGCACTGAGCCTGGCCTACACTCTGTCTTTATGAGATCCAGTCTTTCAGCACCCACATGAGAATGAGAACATGTTACATTTGCCTTTTTGTGCTTGGCTTATTTCATTTAACACAGTGGCTTCCAGTTTCATCCGTGTTGCTGCACATGACAATATTTCATATTTATATTTATGAAGAGGAACAGATGACAGTATGCTTGAAGGCTCTGAGGGGAAATGGTCTGGCACATTGGAGAGAAAAAGAAAGAAAAATACATTTGACTGGATAATTTTTTGTTCTTCAGTTCTTAACTTAAATGGCACTTCTGTAGGGACAATTGCATCCTGAAATGACTGTTGCAACCTTTGACTCAACTATACAGTATACAACCATTTGATTAGTTAAACATCTGTATCTCCTGCTAGTGTCTAAACTTTGTGCTGTCAGGAGTTCTTTCTCTGTTCTTTTGTATGTCTGGCACCTAACAAAGGGTCTGGCACATGGCACTCAATAAATAATCGTTTAAAATCTATTGGCTAAAGGGAAGAATGAGGCTTGAGGGCTAGGTAGTAAAAGAATGGTGAAGGCTTTAGCACTATGTCGATGAATTTGTACTTTATGCCGTAGAAAACGAGAATCGCCCCAACATTTAATAACAGGGACCAGTTCTATGTTTGTTCTATCCATCCTGCTCTTCTTACAAAATGTTGGCTTTTCAATCAACAACTATTTCTTGAGTATTCTTTTATATATGGGGTAGATAGTAGGGTATCTTTAAAGCCTTCATTAAAATGCAGTGTATTTTTTCTTCATTGGTCATGGGACTGTATTTTAAAGTTGTATATATATGTATGAACGTGTGGGTGCAGATGTCTTTTTAATATAATGACCTTTGCTTTTTTGGGTAGACACCTACTAGTGGGATTGGTAGATCAAATGGTAGTTCTATTTTTAGTTCTTTGAGAAATCTCCATACCAATTTCCCCAGGGGTTGTGCTAATTTACACTTCCACTAACAGTGTATAAATGTTCCCTTTACACTGCATCTGTGTCAGCATCTGTTTTTGATTATTATTATTATTTTTTGAGTTGGAATCTCACTCTGTCGTCCAGACTGGAGTGCAGGGGCACGCTCCTGGCCCCCGCAGCCTCAACCTGCTGGCTCCGGCGATCCTTCCGCCTCACCCTTCCATGTAGCCGGAACCACAGGCGCACGCTACCGCAACTGGCTAATTTTTGATGTCTTGTAGAGAAGAGGTCTCGCCAAATTCCCTGGGTGGGTCTCGAACCCTTGGGATCAGGCAATCCACTCACCACAGCCTTCCAAAGTGCTGGGATTACAGGCTGAGTCACTGTGACTGGCCTTGATTTTTTAATAATGGTCATTCTCACTAGTGTAAAGTGGTATCTCACTGTGGTTTTAATTTGCATTTCCCTGACAATTAGTGATGTTGAACATTTTTTCATATGTTTGTTGGCTATTTGTATATCTTCTTTTGAGAGATGTCTGTTCATGTCATTTGCCCACTTTTTAATTGTGTCATTTGCTTTTTTCTTGCTGATTTGATTGTTTGTAGATTCTGGATATTTGTCCTTTGACAAAGGTATAGTTTATGAATATCTTCTCCCATTTCTATAGGTTGCCTATTTGCTCTGCTGATTATTTCTTTTGCTGTGCAGAAGCTTTTTAGTTTAATTGAGTCCCACTTATTTATTTTTGTTTTTGTTGCATTTACTTTTGGATTTTGGCCATAAATTCTTTGCCTAGGCCTAATGTCCAGAAGAGTTTTTTCTAGGTTTTCTTTTAAGATTTTTATGGTTTCAAGTCTGACATTTAGGATTTTAATCCATCTTGGGTTAATTTTGTATATGGTGAGATATAGGAATCAAGTTTCATTTTTATGCATGGAGGTATTCAATTTTCCCAGCACTTGGTTGAATGGGGTGTCTTCTCTCCAGTTTATGTTTTTGTCTGCTTTGTCAAAGATCAGTTGGCTGTAGGTATTTGGGTTTATTTCTGGATTTTCTATTTTGTTGCATTGGTCCATATGTCTGCTCTGGTACCAGTACCATGTTGTTTTGGTCACTACAGACTTGTAGTATAATTTGAAGTCAGGTAATGTGATGCCTCCAATTACTTAAGATTGCTTTGACTATTCTGGCCTTTTTTTGGTTCTATATAAAATTTAGGATTTTTTTACTAGTTCTGTGAAAAATGGTATTGGTAGTTTTATAGGAATTGTGCTGAATCTGTAGATTACTTTGGGGAATATGGTCATTTTAACAATGTTGATTCTTCCAATGCATGAGCATGGGATATTTCTTCAAGAGATCTTCCAGCTCCTTGGTTAAATATATTCCTAGGTATTTTAGCTTTTTGGCTGCTATTGTAAAGGGAGTTGAGTTCTTGATTTGATTTTCAGGTTGTTTGCTACTGGTGTACAGCAGTGTTACTGATTTTTGTATGCTGAAACTACATAATTCATCGAACAGGTTGAAGAGTCTTTTGGGGGAGCCTTTAGGAGTCTCTAGGTATAAAATCATATCATCTGCATACAGTGGAAGTTTGATTTCTTCTTTTCTAATTTGGATAAACTTTATTTCTTTCTCTTGCCTAATTGCTCTGACTAGGACATCCAGTACTATGTTGAGTGGGAGTGATGAAAGTGAGCATCCTTGCTTTGTTCTAGTTCTGAAGGGGAATGTGTTAAACTTTTCTCCACTCATAATGACATTGGCTGTGGGTTTGCTATATATGATTTTTATTATGTTAAGGAATGTTCCCTTTATGCCTATTTTGCTAAGAGTTTTTAATCATGAAGAGATGCTGGATTTTATCAGATGCTTTTTCTGCATTTATTGAAATGATCATATGATTTTTTGTTTTTAATTCTTTTTATATGGTGGATCATCATGTTTATTGACTTGTGTATGTTGAACCATCCTTGTATCCCTAGGATAAAACTCACTTGACTGTGGTGGATTATTATTATTATTTTATGTGCTGTTGAAATTGGTTTGCTAATATTTTGTTGAAGATTTTCATCTCTATGTTCATCAGGTATATTGGTCTGTAGTTTTCTTTTTTTGTTGTGTCTTTTCTTGGCTTTGGTATCAGGTTGACATTGGCTTCATAGAATGAGTTAGGGAGAATTCTTTCCTCTTAAATCTTATGGAACAACTTCAATAAAATTAGTACTAGTTCTTCTTTGAAAGTCTGGCAGAATTCAGCTGTGAATCCATCAGGTCCCGGATACATTTTTTTTGTTGTTGGAAGATTTTTAATGACTGTTTCAATCTTGCTACTTGTTATTATTCTGTTCAGAGTTTTTTTCTTCCTGATTCAAGGTTGGAGGGTAGTGTACATTTCCAAGAATTTATTCATTTCCTCTAGATTGTCTAGTGTGTTTGCTTAGAGGTGTTCACAATAATCTTGGATGATCTTTTGTATTTATGTCATAACAGTTGTAATGTCTCCATTTTCATTTCTGATTGAGTTAATTTGAATCTTCTTTCATTGTTTTCTAATTAATCTAGGTAGTGGTCTATCAATTTTGTTTATCTTTTCATATAATAAAATTTTTGTTTCATTGTTCCTTTTATTTATTTATTTTTGAATTTCAATTTCATTAAGTTCTGCTCTGATTTTTATTTCTTTTCTTCTTCTAGCTTTAGGTGTGGTTTGTTCTAGTTGTTTTTCTTCCTCATATGTGATGTTAGGTTGTCAGTATTAGTCTAACTAATATAGACCTTAAGTTTTATAAATTTTTCTCTGAGCCCAGCTTTGGATGTGTCCTATGGGTTTTGATAACTTGTTTTGTTGTTGCTATTCATTTTAAGGAATTTTATTTTATTAATTAATTTATTTTTTGAGTTGGAGTCTCACTCTGTCACCCAGACTGGCACGCTCCCAGCCACCGGTAGATGAGGTCTCGCCAAGTTGCCCAGGCGGGTCTCGAACCCATGGGCTCAGGCAATCCACTCGCATCAGCCTCGCAATGCGCGGGATTACAGGCTGAGCCACCAAGCCTGGCTTCCTTTTAAGGAATTAAAAAATTTCCAACTTGATTTCATTGTTGACTCAAGGATCATTCTTTAACATCTATATTTTTGTTTGGTTTTGTAAGTTTTTCTTGGAGTTAACTTTTAGTTTTATTCCACTGTGGTCTGAGAAGTGGCTTGCTATTATTTTGGTTTTTAAAAAATGTATTAAGACTTGATTTGTGTCCTATCATATGGTCTGTTTTGGAGAATGTTCCATGTGCTGATGACAAAAATGTATATTCTGTAGCTTTGGGGTGGAAAGTTCTGTAGATGTCTGTTAGTTCCATTTGCTCTAGGGTCTAGTTAAGTCCAATGTTTCTTTGTTGACTTTCTGCTTTGATGATCTGTCTATTGCTGTCAGTGGAGTGTTGACGTTTCCCACTATTATTGTATGCTATCTCTTTTTAAATGTCTGTAAAATTTGTTTTATAAAGCTGGAGGTTCTGGTGTTAGATGTATATATATATGTAAAACTGTTGTGTCTCCTTGCTGGATTGATTCTTTTAACATTATATAATTACCATTTTTGTATTTTTTTACTGTTGTTAATTCAAAGTCTGTTTTATCTGATATAAGAATGATTACTTCTGCTTGTTTTTGGTTTCTGTTTGCATAGAGTATTTTTTCCCCACTTCTTTACCTTTAATCTAGAGAAATTAAGTGGATGTCTTAAAGGCGGCAGATATTTTGTCTACGTTTTAAAAGAAATTCATTCTGCCAGTCTGTATCTTTTTAGTGGGGCACTGAGACCATTTACATTCAGGGTTAATCATGATATGAAATGTACTATTCCATTTATCATGCTGGTTGTTATCTGGTTTACTTATTTATTTGCTTATTTATTTTCTCTATTGTGTTGAGGTTCCATAAGCCTTATGAGTGTTATGATTTCCAGTATTTTTCTATTGGTATATTTCATTCTTTTGTTTCAGTATTTAGAACTCCTTTGAGTATTTTTTGTGGAGCCAATCTAGAGTGACAAATTTCCTCAGAGTTTGCTTATCTGAGAAAGACTTCATTTCTCCTTCATTTATGAAACTTAGCTTTGTGGCATACAAAATCGTTGGCTGACTGTTATTCTGTTTGAGGAGATTAAAGATGGGTCCCCAAATCCATTGTGGTTTGTAGGGTTTCTTCTGAGAAGTCAGCTGTTAGTCTGATAGGTTTTCCTTTATCAGTTATTGATGTTTTGCCTCATTGCTCTTAAAATTTGTTCCTCCACATTAACTTTGCATAACCTGATGATTATATGCCTTGAGGATGACCTTTTTATAATGAATTTTCTTGGGGTTCTTTGGACTTCTTGTAACTGGGTGTTTAGCTATCTGCTAAAACCAGGGACATTTTCTTCCATTATTTCCTCAAATAGATTTTCCAGACCTGTTGTTTTCTCTTTTTCCTTGAGAGCACCTATTATTCTTAGGCTTAGATGTTTTACATAATCCCATATTTCTTGGAGACTTTGTTCTATTCTCTTAATTTTTTTTCTTTATTGCTGCCTGATTGGGTTAAGTTGAAAGCCTTGTCTTCATGTTCTGAAATCCTTTCTTCTAGTTGTTCTAGTCTACTGTTAAAACTTTCCACTGCATTTTGTACTTCTCTAAATGATTTTTTTCCAGAATTTCAGTTTTTTGGTGTTTTTTTTTGGTGTTTGTCTCTGGAGAATTTTTCATTCATGTCCTGAATTGTTTTTTAAACATTTATTTATATTGATTTTCAAATTTCTCCTGAATCTCATTGAACACCTTTATAATCAACCTTTTGAATTCCATCTTTGGAATTTTAAAGATTTCATTTTGGTTAGGTCCATTGCTGAAGAGTTACTGTGGTCTTTTGGGGGTGTTGAACTCTGTTTTTTCATATTGTCAGAATCGTTTTTCTGATTCCTTCTCATTTGGGTAATCTATTCTTAACTGAGGTCAGTAGGGGGCTGATATAGGCTCTGTAGGGTTCTCTTGGTTATATATAGCCTTAGTGTGGTGGCAGTCTTATGCTGGGTACCTGCACAGGCTCAAGGCATCCTGAGTGGCAAAAATGGCTTGGATAGTGGTATTAGCTGGTGTCAGACCTTCCCCCAAAATGAGGTCTTATATTCGTTTTGATGGGTTGTGCTATTGATCTCTGGCCAGGATGTAGCATTTGTGGGAAAAAGCCAGCTGCAATGGTGGCTGTGGGCTTTTTGCTTGGTGTATGTTGCTCCAAGGAAATGCGTTGCCAACTTAGGCACTGGGCAAGGCTGTGGGGATTACCCAAGTTCTCTGTCTCTTTTGAGTCCCCCTGGGGTTTTGGGGGAAAGGAGCTCAAGCTTCTCACCTGTGTCGACTCTTGGCTACCTCAATGGGGATTGGGAGAGAGTCCCCAGCCCTGGGGTAATTCTGTTGTGCAGAGGGGGTACTTTTACCTTGGGAGTGAGAGGTTGCTATGGCAACACATCTCACCCAGCTCCCCTGCCTTAGCCTCAGGCAGCCTGCCTTCTGAATGCCAAAGTTCAGCTGGTCTTAGGGCCTCAAGTGTTCTCATAGCAACCTGTCCCAGTTAGAAGTGTCTGTCATTGCAGAATTTGCCCCTGGGGCCCATCCCCTCCCAGACCAGCTAGAAAGCTCCTGCCAGCAAGGGTTGAGTTCCTGGGATATGGGAGCTGGAGCTTCTCAGGACTTTTTTTCCCTGCACCACTCCACATGGGTTTTGGCAGAGCATGACTGTGGATAAGGCAGTTTCCTGTGAGGAACTGGGGTCCTGCAAAGCTCAGGGGCCCTCCAAGTCCCTGGCAGGAGGACAGAATTCCTGAATTCCTCTCACCCCCTTTCTCTACTGTGTCTGGAGGCTACTGATAGTCTCTGCTGTGATCTAGGCTAGAGTCTGGCTAGTTCAAACTTAGGTTGATTGATTTTTCTCTTGTTTGCACTATGTGTTTATTATTGCTTCTTTGATGAGTTGAAGGTGTGCTGCTGGTCCTGCTCTTCTCTGGGTGCTGAGGAAACTCTATCTTGGTTTATTTCTTAAAAAAAATACATTCTAGCTGCTTCTTGCTGACCATCTTAATCCTCTCCCCCAGGAGACACAGATTTTAATGGTAATGATATACTCAATGATATTTTTATGAAGGAAGGAAAACACATATGTATTAGGTCTTGAAAAAAGAGTTACTTGTTGTGTTACACTTTTTAATCTAAAAATTATTAGATAATGATCTAATAATAAACATGATAATAATCATAACAATAACAAACAGAAAAGATCTCTGTGCTTCTCTGTAGAATGGCTCAATAATTTATGTTTTAATAATATTAGAACTAACCTCCATTTATGTGATGCTTTTTATGCTCAAATTGCTTAACCAAAATTAAGTAATTAATCCTTATACAAAACAGTGCAAGACAGATAAGAATTATCTTCATTTTACAGATTAAGTCAAAGGTACCATATTCCAAATGATTAATGCTTCAAAATCTCCAATACCAAATGGTCTATGTTCTTCTGGAAGCATGTGGAAACCCCAATTTACATAGTAATTATGTGTTCAATTGTGCTGAGGAAGCAAGTGGCAGGCTCAGATAACCTTCCAAGAGAAAAAGAAAAAAGAAAAGAAAAATACTGGTGATATACCAAAAAAGGAGGATTGTGGTTTTTAAAATCCTTGTTGAATGAGAATTATTATTCATATATAGTGATTTTCTCTTCAGAAGTCCTCCTATGCTAAAAACAACAACAAAAAATACCCACAAAAACCTTAGTAAATGCTGTTTAATGCATAGGATGCATCTAATGGGATGATAAAATTTGCATCATGACAAATAAAAAGAGGCCATAGTCTATCTGGAGATAACAATGATGTCCAGCTCTTGTCTTATCATTGAGTACAAAAATTCAAGTATAGGGCTGCATTCTGCATACTGGTATTATGCCTTCTCAGTGAAGAGAATTCATGTGAGGAGAATTTGTGCTAATAAAATAAATTGTGAAATGTTAATAAGAATGTAATGCCTTAGTCTTGTGTGTGGAAGGACTCTCATATATATGCCATTTCTATTTTTGAAACAAACAAACAAACAAACAAACAAACAAACAAACAGCAGTTTCCTCATGGCTGAGGGACAAGTCATAATTGTCAGTGAAAAAAGTGAGAAAAATTGTCTATCTATCTCTGTCTATCATCTATCCATCCATCCTCTCTTTCCCATCTATCTATCATCTCTCTCTCTCTCTATCATCTATGTATCTATCTTTCTAACATCTATCTATCCACCTATCATCTATGTCTGTCTGTCTATCTATCTATCTATCTATCTATCTATCTATCTATCTATCTATCTATCTATCTATCTAATCTTCTATCTATTCATCCGGTTTTCACAGAATGAGATAGTTCAGTCAATCAGAGTCAATAGCTTCTGTTTTAACCTTAAAGGGAAAGTAACTTTGAAACGACCAATCTGCTTTTCGTTTCCTCAGCCCTTTTCTGGCAACTTACTTTGCTCAGCTCATTGGAATACTCATTCTGCTTTACAGAACGAGATGTTAGCCAATTCTAGAATTGAAAGCAAAAGTCAATGAGATTTTTGTTCTTTTTTTTGTTTTGTCTTTTGAGAGAGGTAAAAAATATCAAGGTAAGTTAAAATACTAGAAAGCAGTAGCTTTCAGGATGAGAAGGTGTGGCCTGAATTAAAGTATTTAAAACTTGTTATAATTGAGAGGAGGGAAGAAATTATATCTTCTGACATTAAGATAATCATGCATTTTATATTTTAGTGCAATAACTAAAATAATAGAAATAGAGTATAAAATGTTTAACATATTTGAGGTAGAAATATGAAACGAAAGACTTATTTATATAAATTAGCTCAACATTTTTTTCCATGTCAAATGGGTAATACGTTCATATCCTAACAAGGTTTTAGGGAGGCGCAGCTCACACATGAGTATGAAACCCAATCATCATGCTTAGGAGCTACAATGATCAGTTCGACTCTTTTAAGCTTTCAGTATAAAATAGAGCGCTTTGTGCAATCTGTTCTGCATGTCTCAGGATGAAACTTTTAATCCTCTTCTTCCATATTCTCCTTTCTTTTTCCTTTTCTTGAATATTCATTAGGTACCTGATATGGAATAGGACTTAGATAGGTGCTGTGGATTCAGAGATAAATGAGACAAAGTTCCTGTTTATAAGCAGTTCAAGGATTATCTACTCACTAGCAACTCTGAAGGAAGGAAGATTCTGATGCAGACAAAGAAGGGATAATTTTGACCCATTGGGATAAGAGTGGTATTTCAAAGGGGCAACTATGGGCAGCCACAGAAAATTAGGAGGGCACTAGACCCTGAGCTATCAAAGGTACAGTTGTATCGTTAAGAGAGTGACACAATTTTCATTAACTTGAAAACCATATTTGATCATTTAACGCAGTTTAAACATCTTCCTTGAAAATATGAAGAACTAGATACTGACTTTCTGTAGATGTTTTTTCCTTTCCTAACATTTATGGAATAATTTTTATGTGCTAAATGCTTTATATTCATTAAACCATTTAATCCTCTCAAACAATCTATTAGGTAGATACTATTGCGATTTCTCTTTTGAAGATGGGGAAACCCAGGCTGAACTGGACAAAGTGACTTACACGAGCATTGTCTAATTTTAGAACATAGGAGCAGAAAGGGATCCATGCTCAAGCATGTATGGAATACACAGGATTAAAGAAAGTTGAGCGTTCAGCTTAGGAACTATTTGTTTTTCAGTTACTATATTTGTTTTTCAGTTACTATATGAGTTCCTTATTTGTTTTTCAGTTACTATATGAGTTCCTAAAAGGAGCTGGAGTATGCAGCATTTTCCAAACTTATGGGACTGGTATGTCTAACCAGCACAACTCTTGGGATGCAATCCAAATGCAGATGTATTTTTGTCTTCCACTACCCCTCTAAAATTTTTTCTAGCCCCTGCAAGAAAACTTGACAAAGAGAGACTTTCTGGTTATTCAGTAACAAAATCTTTGATTTACCTTAAGTTAGAAACAGCATCTTATTTGGTGAAATAAAATAAAGTAAAAAAACCCCCAAAACCCACAGCATCTTACTTGGGAATTTGCATGTTGGGGTAAAATTCACACTTTGTGTTCACTTTCATTTTGATAAGAACTTAAAAATCCAATCCTTATTGGGGCAGAACAATTATATTGAACATAAGCACTCTAAATATTATAATAAAAAATTATACTTAGAGAAAAGAAAAATTCTAGCATTGTATTTGATGAACATTACAGTTAGCATACTTGATAGTAATATAGCCTACCAGAAATTGAAGTAATGAAAACAAGGGAAATAGCTGTAATTAAGTTATACCATTAGATTGAACAGTTATTCCATTAGATTGGAGGTCAAATCACTGAAAAGGAAAGGGAATACAGACTTTTTTTTTAGGATTAAGGAATATAGCTTATTTAGAAAGCAAATTAGAGAGAGAGAGAAAGAGGAGATTCACCTCCTCAAGGTAGAGGAGGGAGCCAAATTTAGGAAACATGGCCTGGTCATAGCTCAAACAGCACAAGGCCATACCATAGCTTAGCAAGGCAATGGCCAGGAATACAGATTTGTTGAAACAAACATTTGAAATGAGGAAATCCTTAGCATGATATAGTTTAGACTGAGATAGAAAGGTTCTTAATTTATTTCACACACACACACACACATATTTTCTGACTCCCAGGCTGGAGCGCAGTGGCATGCTCCCACCCACTGCAGTCTCGACCTGCTGGGCTCAGGCTATCCTCTGCCTCAGCCTCCCAAGTAGCTGGAACTACAGGTGTGTGCTACCATGCCCAGCTTATTTTTTTGACTGATTGTAGAGATGAGGTATTACCAGGTAGCCCAGGCTGGTCTTGAACCCCTGAACTCAGGCAATCCTCTCATCTTGGTCTCCCAAAGTGCTGGGATTATAGGCTTGAACCACCACACCTGGCCTGTGACATACGTTTAAAATACAGCTCTCAGCAACCTGGATGGAACTAGAGTCTATAATACTGAGTGACCTCTCTCAGAAACAAAAAACTGAGTATCACATGTTCTCACTCATATAGTAGACCTTGATCACCCAACGTATTACCACAAGAAAATGACTGACAGTGGTGGGAAACGATGGGGGGGTGGGAGGGATATGGGAAGCAATTAATGGCAGTAAATACCTGTCTGGGGATGGGGGGACACTTCTTAGAAACAAGGGTGCCTGAACGAGACATATTTGTGTACCTAATCCTTAAATGTACCCCTCAATATCACAATAAAAAAAATAAAAAATAATTTAAAAAAACAGGAAGGAAGGAGACTTACAGATATGTAGCGAAATGTCCACTGGGCATCTAGAAAAATCTATTTGTCATAGATTAATATTCAGGACTTCAGTGATTCATTAACCTAAGGAATATGAAGCAATTTACACCCCTACCTGTACAGCTTGCCTTGCCTGTGCCTGGGTAAGTTGGGCTTGCAAAGCACTAATTAGTTCTTCTTTTTCCTCGAGTGTATGTTTTATCCTGTCTACTTCTATAGTCTCCTCTGTAGAACTCTTCTTTTAGCATTTAAGAATATAGTTATTTAAAAGTAAATTAGAGAGAGAAGGGAGAGAGAAAGATT
>CAUYQG010145365.1:0-26942 GCA_963574415.1 Tarsius wallacei
CAGTAGTATAGTATCTTCATTTCAAGCCCAAGATGTCTGGAAGCAAGCATAAAAGCAGTGGTGATATAGATACAGTATAGCTGATTATGTTAATTGAGTACCTAGGCTAACTTTGCTGGACTTGTGAACAAACTGGATTTATGAACATGCTCTCAGAATGGAACTCATTCGTATGTAGGGGATTTATAGGTTTTCTTGCAAACTCTTTAATTTAGAAGTCTTATTCAATGCTACTGGAACTTGTGGTTGGCCAGTTAATTAAAATACATGTATTAAAGCATGAAAAATGAAACATGCAAATAAAAAAATTAAAATATACTATAGTGGCTTTTACTTTTGGTGGCCCTTAATGAACCTGGTCTCCTGGTAGTCACATCCTTTTATAATCACCTCCTCTTGAATTTGGGATGACTCTGTGATTGGTTTAACCAATGGAATGTAGTGAAAATGACACTGGGCCAGTTCTGAGCCCAAGCCTTAAGAAGGCCACCTTTGTACCCTGGGGCAAGCTAGCCACCAAGTCAGAAGCCCAACCTAGCAAGGTGAAGAGGCTGCATGAAGGAGAGGCTAGTTAGTTCATACTACTGAGCTCCAGCTGACAGCCAGCACCAACTTGCCAGTGAAACTATTTTGGATTTTCCAGTTGTCCCTGCCCTGCAGCCAATACCACAAGAGGCAGAAAACCACTCAATACCATGACAGATAACAAATGGTTTTTATTTTAAGCCATTAAGTATTGGTGTTGTCTGTTAAACTGTAATAGATAAGTGCCAAACACACAAACCTTAAATGTTAATTTCACTTTAAACCCATGAATGTTCTATTCAACCACTATCTGATGAGGGCCACAGCCTTGTCTTTTAGTGTAGATCCACTGATAGAAGTTACCAGTCAACTTTGTGGCATATCAGATGTTGAACAATGCAGCATCTATAATCTCTACTTTTCCATTTCTTTAAAACAGGACAAAGAATAAGACATCTTTAAGGTGTGCTTTCTATATTTTTAGCCAAGTCTAATGGCTCCAGAAAAATGTGTAAGTGTATCTGTATCTATATGTCCATCCAAAGTTTTCAGAATGAATACCAGGTTGCATGTGTATAGATTAGCAAGCAGAAAATCAAACCACATGAGAAGACTTCTTGGGCGCGCCTGACTGCATGGGACAGCACAGCAGGGAGCACAGCTGGGAGCACGTCCCAAACGCAGGAAAAGAACCATTACGTCAGTATCACTGTGGACACATCTTACACTAAAACGCCAACCACATAATATTCAGAGAAAAGCAACAAAAAATAAAAGTGATGATTCACCCCAACAGTTGTTTTAAGCTTAACTAAAGAGAACTATGGGGCTAAGGCAGGGGAACAGGGAAGATAAAAAACTGTCAAAGCTGGGAGGAAAAACAAAGGGGTTTATGCCAAAGTTAAAACATGAAAAAGTTTAAAGAGAAACCAAAAAAAATGCTTAAACCTTTAATTAAAGGTTACTTCATTCAAGAATGAATTATGATCTCCTTCTATCTACTCTTTTTTGCAAATAAGAACTTGTTTTTAAAAATCTCCTTTCTCTAAACTGAATTTATTTGTGCAAAAACATTTTTTATCATGAATCACTTCCCTGGTGTTCTAAGAAATCAAGTAGTAAAAACCCATTTTCTGTAGGAAACAGATGAGCTGCCTGGATCTCTTTAGCTTAAGATGCCTTTTCTTAAAATTTGGACTGCAACATTAGTTAACTGTAAATATGCCCCATGCTATCCATCATACATTCAAAACATTAACTCTAACTGCTGGGAGGATAAATCAAGGAATATGAGCAGATGACATATTCTCATAGAAGGAAAATGGAAAGAGTGGGAACAGCAAATCAGGACAATTTGGACACTAAAATCTCTTACCTCTGCCTTGACATTAGCACAAAAAGAGCTCATTTCTCTAGGGACCAGATCTTGATCCAGTACCATTCTCCAAGTAAAGAGAACTTGGGAGAATTGGCTGACTCTAGGACTGGGACAAGGACGGTACAAGGAGCATCTTGTAGCACCAGCAAGTGAGAAAGCACTCAAAAAACAAAACAGTGGGATATGTTAAAGAGACCGAAAGAGCTCACATTGGCCAAAGCTGGAACAGTTTTAGCCACAAAATAAATGAGATCATACTGATTACAACCATGAATCCATCAGTCTATATCGATAATTACTAGAAATAAAGAAGAGGTAAATCTCCTGTATAGGAAAAAAAATCCTAATGATTTACATAAGAGGTAAATCTCCTGTACAGGAAAAAAAAAATCCTACTTCCTTCCCTCCTTCTCAAGGAGGTAGCGCTTAAGTTTTCACTTCTTAAGTGTAGGCTGCACTCTTAGTGGCTAACTTGCAAGGAGTGTTGAAAGGTGGAGAAAAAAGAAACTGCACAGTGGAGAAAGCTCGTGAGCACTACATCAGCCAGGTGATCAAGGTTAGCATCATCAGTGATGTCATGTTGACAGCTCATGCAATATGACAATAAGACACTTAAAACTCTGTGGTCATTCTCCCCAATACCCATAACCTTAGGCAAGCCATGAGAAAAACATCTGACAAACCCATATTGAGGGACAGTCTACAAAATACCTAACACTTTTCATTGTAATAGTATAATTGCTACCATTTAGGTACTGAGTACTGACCATCGTCCAAGAACTATGCTAAATACCAAATATAACTTCATTTAATCTTAACCAGACCCTTAGAGAGCCATTTTAGAGAAGGAACCGTTATGCAGGAGACCAATCCTTAATGATCAGTAGAGGTACACTGATACATCCTAAGTCCTCAAGCACTTTACGAAAGTCATCCCACTGAATGTCTCCAAGGATTCCTGCAGGTACTAGCATAATTCCCAGGTCACAGAATAGGGAAAGGGTTGCTGAGGTAACTTAGCTGCTTAGCTTAAGCATGTCTGGGCCAGAACTGGAGTTCTGATCAATCCCTAAGACCCAGGCCCTTCCCGTCTATCCGGGATCACTCACTCCCAGCTCCTTCTGGTGGTTCTGCTCTCTCAGTGACAGACACAGAAGATGCTTCCCCAAGGGAGAATATTCCGGCCAGATGGAGAAACAGCATGGGAGACCAGAACAAGGATAGATGGGCAGGTCAGAGAGCTCATCCTCTGGTCAGTTCTAAGGCCCACATCTTTGGTGAAGCTCTTTATGCTTTAAGTGTAAATTTCCTCACTTATAAATAAAGGTATTAGGTGGGATAAGACATTGCATCTAAATTCAGGCCTGGGGAAACCTAGCTTAGCTACAATTTAAATGGGAGAAAAAGTGGGATTCTGCCTGGTCTATTTATTTCTGTATATCAAAAAAGGTCTAACTCAAATCATTTCTCTCTCAGATAGCTACTTAGCGTCGCTGTGTGAGAATGATACCCAACCTTCCGGGATGGCCAGGTGACAGCACTTCTAAACAAGCACTCATCAGATAGGCTGGTGTTTCAGTTCACTTCATGTAGGCCTATTTGTTTAAGTTTCAATAGTATAAAACTAGCCCCAGAGAGAGAGAAAAATAGGTCTTTTAAACTAGAGAACATTTTAAATTAACAACAGTTAATTTTGTTTCACTGGGAATAGGATTTTGTATAAGGAATGAGATAGAATAAGACAGATGTTTTTATTTTATTTTATTCACTTTAGGTTTTTTATTTCTTGGGTCTTTATTCTAATAACCTGATTTACTTACTTACAGTTGAAGTGCACATTGTTTCATCCCTCCTGGAGTGTGCAAGTGTGCTGATGACGCTATCAACTCCTCCAGGGCAGTGAGCTCCTCTCATGCCACTCAGCAGTGATCCCACCAGGAGCAATGCGTCACCATTGTGTCACCTTGCTCCTGAGCAAGGGAGTCACCATTCCTGCCCTCAGGGAGCCTTCAACATACAGACAGAACTAGATCTCTAACACAGAACTCCACATACCAAGAGTATTAAAAGTACAGTTAGAAACTGTGCTATAAAGGAAGACTGCAGAGAGCAGGGTGCAAGGCCAGAGCGCACCACAGACAGGCCCTCACCTGGAGAGAGGGAGGCCAGTAACAAGGAAGACTTCTGGGAAGAAGGAACATTTCAACGAAGACTTAAAAGCTCTGAAGAGACTGCTCAGGTGAGGCGGCAGGGAAGTGCTAAGACAGAAGGCACGGCATGTGCCAAGAATCTGAGGCAGTTGAGGATGGCTCAACATGATGACCCACAGCAGGGTGGGCAGGGAACCAGAGCACCCACAGCAGTGGCGGGGACAGACTGTGCTATGCCTTGGACGTTAAGCTGCTGTTTGGTCTATACTATTCCAACAGCAAGACCAATCCACTTGTTGGAAGCCAACAGAGGAAAAAGAACCGTTCATGGGAGAGGACCAAAGACTACTGGAATTATGAGATCCTTAACAATGGCAATTTAACAGCTAAGGGGTGAGATACCACCCAATGACCAAGAGATAAAGATACTCACATACAAATATGTTTGCCTCACGAAAACTGTAACTTTTTCAATAACTAAAAACTATGTAAATTGGGAAAAGATTTAAATGGGTCTAAAAATTTTTAGAAGAAAAAAATAAAACCTCCTATTTTTAACTTCATAGCTTTCCTAACTAAAGAGGACATAATTGGTCATTGTGGTTGAACACATAAGGCCAATGTGGAATTTACTGGAAATGTGGGGCTTAAAGGCCCTGTGTGCTCCAAATATAAATACCATGTAGAGTTTCAGAAAAGAAATGCCTCACAGTGTATCATTAAATGCAACATGTACAAAATATAGGGAATATAAAAAAAAAGCTATGGTATCAAAGCTGTATTACTTTATATTTCAATTATAAAAACTACGAATTTCCTGAAATGAAATGCAAATTTTTATTACAAGCATGTGGTATTTTTCTGAGTAGAGTCCATGTTTTCATCAGGTACTCAAATGCAATCTATGACCCAAAAAAGATTAAGAAGCACTGACCTAGATAATGTTTATCACAAACCTTCCAAGTCTTTACTGAATGTCCCAAATGTTCAACACAACAAAGACTTTCCACTTCGACAAGTTGGAACTTACGTGCCTCCCAGCCCTGCGTGACCTTGGGCACCACTCACCAGTGGCTCCTTGCCTAGTCTTGCAGAGTTTTGACCCATACCAAGTGTATCTATTCATCAAAGATTCAAGGGGGTCTTAAGTAGATTTTTGAAGCTTTTCTCCCATCACTTCTTCCTCTCCAGATCTTCTACCCTCAGCTTCCCACTGCTTCAGCCTCAGCAAACTCCAACCTGCCTCCCCTACTCAGCGTGATCACTCCTTGCATGCCTGGTTTTCCCTCCTTGCACCACAGTCTAGAACAGGCACAGACTTCCAGGCAGAAAGCCAGGCTCATCATAAGGCTCACCCTATTTGTTTCCCTTGTCTCAGGGATTACAGTCATGTATGGCCTGTTGTCCTATGTCTGAAAACAGCTGTTCTATATTTAAGTCTATTCCAAATGTCACAGGACTAATTTATTGCATATTACCAAAAAGTAGCGTATTTAAATTTTTTAATCTAAAAAATTGTTCTGTGTATTTTTAGTGTTACAATGAAATGCACTACTTCATCATAGAGAAAAACAATACTTAATCTTCAAAGTGACTAACTGCATGATATAGCTAAGCATTTTATAACAGGATTACACTGCAATTCTTTCAGAAAACAAAGGAGAGAGGAAATTTTGTTCAAAAACAAAACTAAATATAAAAAGGCAAAAAGAAATCTCATTTTGGAGGTTAAAATATTTACAGACAGTCAAATTCAGCCCATTTATCTTGTAGCAATTTAACCTCTTTGGGCCCCAGTTTCAACAATTTATGTAAGACCACAAAGATTCTTTGTGGATCTCACTTTTAAGAATATAAAAGATCTAAAGCCTATGATTTAAAAGACAAAGCTGATATCATTTTAAGTATACAAATAAATTTAAAAAGACATAACTTCTCAACTACAGATGATACCAGAGACCAAACAAATAAAAAACACTTTTGGCAGGTCTTCATGTGCTAGTCAGAAAAACAGGAAGTAGGGCCAAGCACAATGGCTCACATCTGTAATTTCTTTGGGAGGCTGAGGCGAGAGGACGGCTTGAGCCCAGGAGTTTGAGACCAGCTTGAGCAACACAGTGAGACCTCAACTCTATCAAATAAAACTTAAAAAAAGAAAGAAAAGAAAACAGTAAGTAGTTCTATTACCCTAATCTCTATTACTGAGAGGAAAAAAACATTAACAGAAACAAGTATGCCACCAAATTTTTCTGACTTGACTAGAATAATCCAAACAATTTTAAAATACTAATTAAGATAAGAAGTCACTAAATTTCTAAAAACTTACATTTAATTATACAAATGTATCCATACTCTACAAGAATAATTTTAACTGTATTGAGCCTAAACATTTCTTCATAGCTTACTATGTTGGTTAATCACTAAGGCCTTTGTTGTTCTTTTTCTGCATCTGTGATTCTTTTTTCAGTGCACACAGACCTTTAATAAAGCAATATACTCCTATGATATACATCATTACTAGGAACTTTCATTATTAGCACAAACAGAAATAACGGGACTGAAATACTTACAAAATGTTGAAACATGTCAGACATAGTTGGAAGATTCTATTTAGAGACACCAATTTACCACTTAAATTGCAGACAACTTGGTTACTTAAAGTTCATGTAATAAATATCTATGAAAAGCTACTATGTGCACTATTCCAGGTGCAGGGATACAAGTGGTTAACAGAAGGCAACCAAAACAATCCTAGAAAAGAATAAAGTTGGAGGGCTCACTTTCCCAATTTCAAAACTTACTACAAAGCAACAGCAATTAAGAGTGTGGTAGTGGCATAAGTACAGATACACTGATCAATGGAACAGAACTGAGAGTTCAGCTCTAAGCCTATATGTCTAGGGTCAAATGATTTTCAACTGGGTTGGCAAGACATTCAATGGGGAAAGAATAGTCTTTTCAACGAATGGTGCTGAGACAACCAGCCACATAAAAAGAATAAAGTTGGATCCTTAATTCATATCATATGTGAAAATGAATTCAAAATGGATCAAAGACCTAACTATAAGAACTAAAACTCTTAGGAGAAAACAAGGGTAAATCTGTAGGATCTCAGATTTGACAAGAAGTTCTTATAAATACCACAAAAGCATGAACAACAACAACAAAAATAACCAGATAAATTGACTTCATCAAAATTAAACACTTCTGTGCAAAGGATACAATCAAGAAAATGAAAAAGCCCACAGGATGGGAGAAAATACTTACAAATCATACATCTGGTACATATAAAGAATATACAAAGAACTCTCACAAAAAGTAGAGAAAGGATTTTCCAAAAAAGATGCACAAACGGCCAACAAGTACGTGAAAAGATGATCATCGCCATTAGAAAACTGCAATACCAATACAAACAGACAAAGGTACACATTAAATGGAATAATATTCAGTAATATACAGGAATGAAGCATAATTTATGCTATAATAAAACTTAAAAACCTTATGCTAAGTGAAAGAAGCCAGTCACAAAAAAAGCATATTATATGATTCAATTTATATGACAAGTTCAGAATAGGTAAACACACAAAGACAGAAAGTAGATTAGCAGTCACTTAGGACTGGGAGGGATGGGGATTGTGAGGGTGGCAATAGTTAAAAGGGTACATTTGGGGTTTCTTTTTGAGATGATTAAAATGTTATATAACTGACTGTGGTCACATGTATCTGTGAATACACTAAAACCATCAATTTAGACACTTTAAATGAGTATATGAGTTATGTTTCAATAGTTATTTAAAAAAATAAATAAAGGCAAGATCCCTATTCCTATAGTTTTCTTTTCTCTGTGTAAATTTCAGTTCCAATTAGAGTACTTATTGATATCCTAGAGATACAATGTTTTCTGGTAGTCCAGAATGAGATACAATGTTTTTCAGTAGTCCAGAATTCAAATATACATACATTAAGATTAGTGCAAGCTTTCAGTACCTCAATACAAAGAAGGTCTATTTCACCTGTTAGTTCTAGAAGAAATTGTGAAAAGTAATAAATTTGGAAAACTGTATGGTACAGATATCTGCATAACCAAAGTAACTTATTTTAAACACCTATTATTCAAATTCCAAAAAATTAATTTGAAAAAGCACTAGCAAAGTAACAGAATTTGAAAAGGAAGGCAAACCTACTTATGTTAAAACAAGGGAAAATAGGAATCTTATGACAGGTTCTACATTAACTCTCATTCAAATGCCATTTCCAGGAAGAAAGCTCTTACCAGGTATGTAAGATGTAGTACCTACTGGTACAAAAAGGAGCAGAAATCTTGCATAAGAAGCCTAAAAGGAAAGGGCACTCCTTTGTCTTTTATTAGTTCACTAATTCTCAGAAAATGAGAGCATATAGAGTATGCAAAGGAAAAGGTGCTAAGAACCACTAAGGTTATTAGAAAAGTCATATCAATGATAACTCACTGGATTAACTCTTATTCATTCCACTAACAGCTATTGACTCAGTACCTGCTATGAGCACAGCAACTAGAACAAGACTTACAGTGATGAACAAAATACAAAAAAAAAAAAAAGCATAATAGGCTCTTTAATAGTTTACAGTATATGGTATTTTTCCAGAAAATGAATCTGAAATTACTTCTCTTAATTTCATGTGTTAGAGTTTCTAGTATTAAAGAAATGCAAGAAAATTTAAAAAGAAAGATTTACTTATGAGACTGTTTAAGAAATATATATATAACCTAAGTCATATTAAAAATTAAACTGAATAAAGATATTGTCCTTAATTTTTAAAAAGCTCATTAAAACTGGCAAGAAAAGTTTTAAGACATCAACAAGAAAATGAGCAAACAACACAAAAAGACAATTTATAAAATAAATTTAAATGGCAATAAAACATGAAAACTGTTCCACCGATGCTAATAATCAGATCCTTAAAACAAGATAGCGATTTCTGGTCTAAGAAATTAGCAAAAACTTTTCAGTAATACTCAAAGCTAGAAAGTACAGTAAGGTAAGCACTACATATGAACGAAAAAATTGTATAATCTTTCCAGATGGAGATTTTTAACAATGGATAATAAAGCCCTTAAAAGTGTTCAAACTTGTCCCTTCAAATTCTACTTTCAGAAAATTATTTTGAGAGCTGCCAGAAAAGCAGACAGATTTGTGTACCAAAAGGTTCACTGCAGTGTTGTCTAGAATAATTTAAAAATGGTAATAACTTAAATGGTTTATGGAACAATCATAAAACAAAACATGATGGAGCCATTTTTAAAGGATATCAATATTTTTACGAACATGGCAAATGTTCCCAATACATTAGGATGAGACATCATGCCCACCTCAGCCTAAAGGGACCCCTTGTCATCCCTGCATAATTTACCTGGCAGCTAATCATTCTTGCGATTTCTCTTATTGCTGTAATAAACTACTATTCCAATCTTTCACCACATCTTTTTACATTTATATCTACTAAGGAGACAGCATATAAAACAGAGTAACAAATATGGATCCGAGACCTGGCTTCAGGTTCTGTAGTAATACATCTCTTAAAATCTCACTTCCCTAATCTGAAAATGCATATCTATTTTGTAAGTTCATTATAGTACCTACATAAAAAGCAACATGTTATACCACTTATATAATGGCATATAGGTAGAGTACAGATGTAAATGTATTACCATTTCTGTACCAGGCCATGAATTACAGAGCTTCCATTACCTTAAGTTTCTTCCAACTAGCTTATAAGTGCTTTGAAGGCAGGACATGCTGAATATTATGCTTTACCAATATAATAAAAAGACTACCTGGCTGGGGTAGTATGGGAATATTCCCAAGAGAACTGGCAAATGGAATGACTCCAAAAGGAAAGAAAGGAAAGGGCAAATGACACAAGAAACCACCCTATGCAAAGGCATGCAGTCTGAAGGAACACAGACTGCTCAGGAATGGGGGAGATGATCAGTGTGCATGGAGACTAAATCCTAAGAGGTAAAGGGTTCAGTAGGACTATTAGGCCTGGACTGCAAGCTTAAAGAAGCCTCAAATTTTGCTACTCTCACACAGCAAGTCTGTATAGGAAAGCAAGTTATGGTACCTTCACAAAAGTGAACGCTAACTGGAATTCATGGTCACCCTAATTCTAGCTAAGCCTGAGGCTGAGGAGATCCCCAGCTCAGAAAGCTCTCTGGGTTTAATCAAGACTTGAGGACCCAGTCATTAGGCAGAGGCCACGTTGCCACCAGAGCCCCATGGCCCAGCACTAGCACTGCCTTATACACGGTAGGCACTTAATAGATGAGAGAGTCTGCCGGGAAATGAACAGGTGGGCAGGTACCATGGATGGAGGCTGTGAGCAATTACTGACTACTGGTTGGTACTGTTAAGTTTTACTTCTAAAAGTTCATTCACACAGTATGGTGAATTTCTCTTTTTAATAATCGTTCTTCAAGATACACATATTTCTTTTTGGTTTCTGCTAAACGGCACTTAGGTATTCAAAGGGCCAAGGAAAACTCTCAGGGCTCAGCTCTGAGGTTGAAGTTTCATGACAAATGTCTCCGGTGTGCCCAGAAGTACTTTCCCTGATCTACTTCTGACGTCATACTACTTCAGATAAATGAGTATAATGAAACCATTTCTAACCTTTTTTTTTTTTTCAAAACATGATATCCAAAATTAAGTGTGTGATGGGAGGGGTGTGAATGGCAACCAATACAAGACTGCCACCATGTTGCCAAGAAAAGACATTAAAAATACAGAAAATCCACTAATCTACTGTTGCCATTGTTTTCAATAACAAGAAGAATTTAATCCTGAAAAATAAATGTAACTTTTTATTTTAAAAAATGACACTGAAGCCGGGCTCGGTGGCTCAGCCTGTAATCCCACGCTTTGGAAGGTTGAGGTGAGTGGATTGCCTGAGCCCCAGGGTTTGAGACCCGCCTGGGCAACTTGACAAAACCTCATCTCTACAATAAATAAAAAATCAGCCGGGCGTGGTAGTGCGTGCCTGTAGTTTCAGCTACTTGGAAGGCTGAGGCGGAAGGATCGCCGGAGCCCAGTAGGTCGAGGCTGCAGTGGCCGGGAGCAGCCATTGCACTCCAGTCTGGGTAACAGAGTGAGACTCCAACTCAAAAAAATAAAATAAAAATAAAAATAAAAAATGACACTGTCATTTTATCAACTGTAGCACCTGTTTGGGAGAGTCAGCTCTGGACTAAGGGAGCCATTTGGGTTTGTTCTTCTAGAAAAACCCTCCTTAAAAGCACCCTACCTAATTCAGAATTCTTCTATAGACTTCCCTCCCATGAGCCTATAAGGACAGTGATGAGCAGCATCCTTTCTTCTTCTTCTTCTTCCTCTTCCTCTTCTTCTTCTTCTTCTTCTTCTTCTTCTTCTTCTCTCTCTCTCTCTCTCTCTCGCTCTCTTTTCCTTGTGGTCTCTAACTTCTCATCCTTATTTCTGCTGTTCTCTTCATTCATCCACTCTCCCCACAAGCACATTGATAATTACACGCATTGCCAGGCGTGGTGGCTCGCACGGTGGCTCGCTCTCAGCACCTATGGGAGGCCAAGGAGAAAGGATTGCCTGAGCTCATGGGTTTGAGACCAGCCTGGGCAACCTGGCAAGACCTCATCTCTACCAAAAAAAAAAAAAAGAATTAGCCAGGCATGGTGGCGCGTGCCTGTAGTTCCAGCTACTTGGAAGGCTGAGGTGGAAGGACCGCCTGAGCTCAGCAGGTCAAGGCTGCGGTGGCCATGAGCGTGCCTCTGTACTCCAGTCTGGGTGACAGAGTGAGACTCCAATTCAAAAAAAAAAAAAAGCATTCAACTCAAGGAGCTTTTGCCATGCTTTTGGCAGGGCGCAGGGGCTCATGCCTATAATCCCAGCACTTTGGGGGCCGAGGTAAGAAGAAGTGAGCCTATGAGTTCAAGATCAGCCTGGGCAACTTGGCAAGATCTCGTGTCCACAATAAATAAAAAAATTAGCTGGGTGTGGTGGCACATGCCTGTAGTTCCAGCTACTTGGAAGGCTAAAGTGGAAGGGATCACCTGAGCCCAGAAGGTCGAGGCTGCCGTGACCGTGAGTGTGCCACTGTTCTTCAGCCTGGGTGACAGAATGAGACTTCCACTAAAAAAAAAAAAAAAAATCTGATAATTATACACCAATGAAGTGTCTACAACAGCTCCAGAGGTGGTACAGTTCTTACGTGAGTGATGCCTCATGGTCCTCTAAGGATCACACACTTCCAACACCCTGGAATAAAAGACGTCAAATATGGCACAACCAAAGCCAACGCTAAAAATAATCACACAGCCTTCAATTCAAAATTTCCAGAGTTGTGAATTCAAAGCTTCATAAAGTGTTTTCTATCAGACACCTACATGTGGCAGGATAAATTCTTCTTTAAACTTTTCAATTAAACTGTTAGTGTTTGACTATTTAACAAGGGTTAATGATAGTAAATACAGCAAAGTGATTAGTAACCTGACTCTAAATCTAGGCTTAATAATACTGTCAAGCTTATCTGCTCTGCTTAAAAGAAAATAAAGGGTAGGCAATTGTACATTTAACTTAGATAGGCTAAGAGCTAAGTAGGAAAACAGAATTTGATAGAACAAAACTATTTTTATTTAAACTCAATTTTCTAGGGCTGCCCACTTTAAAAAATTAAAACACATATATACTGGATTGTTTTGACTCAACAAATGTAAAAGAGTTCAAAAGAGGGATAATTTCTAATCAAATACTACTTGAGACTATTTACAACTATTTTAAATATTTTTCAAACAGGTCATAACAAACCAAAAAATACTATAAGGATACAATCTTATTATATAAGGTTCCAATATATAATATAAGGTTCCAATATAAGGTTCCAATATAATGTTCCTATAAGGTTCCAATATAGCTACAAACAAATTTATTCATTCATTTACCAAACATCCTGGGCATCTCATGAGGTAAATACAGTACCAGACACTTCAGGGAGAAACAGGATACCTAGGATGACAGTTACTACTCTCAAGTAGTTAGCTCATAGTCAAAAGAAGAAATATATGTGAACAATTTTTTAGACACAATAGAAAATAATATAAATAGCTGAGTGACATAGCATTCAACCTCACAAATAATTTTTAAATACAAGAATCCTAAAACTAAGATCTTTTTTTAACTTCTCAAACAGGTAAAGACTTAAAAATTATAATTAAGTTCATATATTCCAGGTGGAAGTTGGCACAGATATTCTGAAGAGCATTTGGTAACATAAATCAAAGATCTTAAAAAAACATGCACACTCTAAAAGATGGAAGCAACCAAAATGTTTATCTGTGGATAACTAAATGGATAAAGTGTGGTATGTAAAAACAATAGAATATTATTCTGCCTTAAAAAGGAAAGAAACTCTGACACATGCTATAACATGGATAAACCTTAAGGAAATTACGTTAAGTGAATAAAGTCACAGAAACACAGATACTGTATGATTCTATTATATGAGGTCCCTAGAGAAGTCATTCATGAGTCTACAATGGAGAATAGTGGTTACCAAGGGTGGATGGTAAGTTGTTATTTACTAGGTAGAGAGTTTCAGTTTGCAAGGTAAAATGAGTTCTGGAGAGTGGGTGCACAACAATGTGAATGAATGTACTTAACACTACTGAAATGTACAATTAAAAATGGTTAAGATGGTAAATAAAAAACATTTATACACTGTGATACATCTACACAATGGAGTATTTTACAGCAACAAAAATGAAAGAATCACTGTACCAGAAATAACACAGATGAACCTCACAAGCACCATGCTGAGTGAAAGAAGGAGATGTCAAATATCAACACATGTCAGGATAATAGGAAAAGAAAGAATGGTGTGTGTAGGGGCAAGAAGAGATTTTCTAGGTTGCTGCTTGAGTCCTAGTTCTTCATATAGGTTCACAGAAGGCTGTATTCACTTCTGGACAATGCATCAGGCTACACATGTAATATATACAATATATACACCCATGTCTGTGTTATATAATATAATAATAAATATTATACATTCAACAATAACAATAAAACTGAGGAAAGCCTCCAAGGTCCTGCATAACTGGTCAACTGACCTCTCCTTCCCTTTCATCTTTGTATTACCACATTCTGTCAACAGTTTGTAAGTAACACCTAATTTACAGACATTCCGTATGTAAGATTCTGTGAAGAATAAAACAGAGTGCAACTTAAAATATACATATTTCTCTCTCTCTCTCTCTCTCTCTGATATAGCAATTATACTTCCAGGATTTTATTTTAGTAGAACATCTTGAGTAGACATAAAGATTTAGCTAAAAACAATGCTTTTAATATTGCTGTTTATAATGGCAAAAGAAATAGAAACATCCTACAAGTCTGACAAAAAATTAATCCCAAACAGCTTCCTAGAAGAAAAACATCAGAAAACACTCAGTGGGAGTCAGGACACAGTCACTACACAACAGAGGTTCCTACTGGTAGACTGAGGTTATGCCAAATCTTATGTAATAAACATCACTACACTTCATTTTCCACTCTATCCCACTTTCTACTCTGTGAATTTACCAGGATTATGTAGAGGAAGCCAACAGTCTTGCCTTATCATATTTATCACATTAAAAGTTTAATTAAAAGCAAAAGTCAAGGCCATTTTTCACTGATATTAAAACACACATTTTCCCCTCATCTTAACATCTCTGATATTTCACTATCTCCTACAACTGACATAAAAAAGCACTGTGTCATAGTTTCACTGCAGTGTTTTTCCTTAGGGATATATAAAATTATGGTGCATCTTGCAACTGATGGCATCTAATATTTGAGAAAATATTACTCTCTAAAGTTCAATGTCATGAAGTTAAATAAGCATGGCCACCAGAAAACGTGGTCTATTAAAGAACAAAAGCACCAAAGTAAATATGAACCAAAGCAATTTCTTTAAAAAAAAAAAAAAAACTTTCTTTACAGATTTTCAGAGGCTATAAAGGATCATGTCCAGGTATTTACAATTAAACAAATACTTCAAACTATTTGATACAAATGAAGATACTCAATGTTATAAAGAGCAGACTGAGATGGGCACCGACACACATCACATGTGTCAACTGCTGAACTTTATCTGAGCCCAGTGCTTCTTAAAAGAGCAATGGGTGGGAGAAATTCCCCACCCTTTGTGTTCCAAGAAAAGGCTAACCTCAAAGGACACTATGCCCTTGCATGTTCTGAAATAAGGCCTACTTATATCTCCCTCAATGATCCCCATGTTTTATAAAACCCCAAGTCTTCTCCCTCCTCTTCAAGACACTCATTAATGAACATTTTTCCCCATTGCAGCACCCTGAGATAAAATCATCTCCTCAATTGTCCAGTGCATTCTGCCTTTCAGCTTTGACCTCAGGCCTCAGACAGGATGAAGACCTTGCCTTTGGATCCCTGTTGACTCCACCCTGGTAGAGGCCCTTGGGTTTCCTCTGCCCTCTGCAATCTTCAGCCTGGGACTAAATGCTGAGTCAGTCCCGGCCCTGTGCTTTGGACCTTGCTCATCAGTAAGCACAGTAAGGAACTGGTTTCGACTCCCTGAGATTTGCTTTATTTCTGTTACTGGAGATTCAAGCCACTCACCTATAGAGTCTCACTAATACAAACAAATGTTTAGGACAAAATCCGGACTAAAGACTCTCTACCTGAGATTCTTGATATACTCTAGGTCTATTCTAACTATATGCTTGGTATATTCTTGGCATATATCAGGACTATCATACGTTATATTTAAAAGCTTTTTTCTCAGTAAAGATTACATTTTAATTTGTATAAATTAGATCCAATATCCACTTTTTCTGGGAAAGGGTTAATCATGTTTATAAATATTTTATCTTAAAATGTTTTGGACTGATGCTCATCTTGTTTTCTATGTCAAAGAAACAACCAAATATTCTTATTCATCCTGGACCTTTTACTTTTGAAAATTATCAGTAATAAGTTAGCCACAGCCACTCTAAATTTTTGTGTCACCTACAGATAGGTCTTGTTTTACTTTGCTGCTTCCCTGGCAGCACTTGCAACAGCTACAGGTCAGAGTGCTCGTATTCAACAAAGAAGTGCTATCTTAGGGCCCAGGAGAAAGGACTATGCCAGGTGCTTTTGGGTACAGGCTTCTGATGACATGTTTAAACAATCTGAGAAGATGCCAGTGGACTGAGTCAGGATTTCTAGAACTCTAGTCAAGAAAATGGATTAATGAGACTGCAAACTGGAGAACAAGTGGAACAAGAATTATACTGAGTGAACTAACAAAGGGTAATGACCGTGGGTTTTGTTCAGAATACTGGGACTGCTATTAATGTTTTATTTTTTGTATATATAAGGATCCTCTTTCCCTTTTCTCTTTATCTACAACTCATTACAATTTAGGACAGCATGCTTTGTAACTAAAATTGTCTAGTGCATTTTGTCTTTCATACTGATGTGAAGAAAATAATTCAGTACCTTTCTAGAAAGAAATGTGGCAACATGCTTCAAGAACCTTAGAACTTTAAATATGACTTAGAAATCTATCCTAAAGAAATAATCCAAAATACTAAAAGACTTACAAAAATATTTTCAACAATATAAATTCCACTTATAACTAATAAGTGGAATTACATAAGTGGAATTATATGTTACAAATCACATTATATATATAATGCTATCAAATAATTCAAACAATTATGGGACATACATAAAGAGGAATACAACCTGGCATTGTTTATCATAGGAAAATGTTCATAATATGGTAGTTTATAAAAATAAACTGTATAGAAAAGAACACACGCACAGATAAAACCCAGAATTGAAATATGCCAAAATATTAATGGTAACTGCTTTTAGATGATAGAATTAGGATAGGTTATTTTCTTTTCCATAGTCTTCATATTTTCCCAGAATGGACATGTGTTGTTTTTATAACCGGAGAGATTTCTAAGTTAGTTTTATTAAGTGAATAAATTTCATTCACTCTTCTGCGGCAGCAGCTAGATAAATCTGAAAAATATTAATCTTAAATATAGTGTATAACATTTAAAATCTTAAATATAATGTATAACATTTCAAAATGAAAAGAATATTAATCCAAGATAGAAAGACACATCAAGTTAAATGAACAACTAAAAAGAACTTCCAAGAAAAAGAAAGACCTCAACAGGTCACTTAATCAGCAGTGTTACAGCTCTGAATTTAGTAACATGATTCATGACCCCCAAGGGCCAGCATCCCAAACACCTGTAGGAACAATATGCAAAACTAACCACAATTAAAGGAAAAGAGGGAATCTGGGAAAGCCAGGTCCCAAAACCCTCTTTTTCATTTCCATGACCTCTGCAGACATGGGGAAAAAATGTTTCTCAAATTATGAAGATCACTGCAGCTATTTTTGAAAGTATCTAGCCTCAATGCATATTTGGTGACTTTTAAGAAAAATTAATTGCAATGGAACTTCCTTTCTTTTCATTTTAAACCAAAAAAAGAAAAAGAGAAATGTAATAATAATATCTAATAATAAACACTCTATCAGAGGCATTTTTCATTTAATCTTAATAACAACCTAGTAAGTAGATGCTATTATTTTTGCTTTTCAAATGAAGAAATAGATTGAAACAGGTTAAATTACTTCCTCCAAATCATACAGTTAGTAATGAAAAGGTAACATTCAGGCTGGACCCAGTGCCTCACACCTGTAATCTCAGCACTTTGGGAGACTGAGACAAGAAGACTGCTTGAGCCTAGGAGTTCAAGACCTGCTTGGACAACACAGTGAGACATCACCTCTACAAAAAAATCAAAAAATTAGACAGGCATGGTGGTGCAACGCCATGGAGTCCTCACTACTCAGGAGGCTAAGAAGGAAGGATCACCTGAGCCCAGAAGGTCAAGGCTACAGAGAGCCATGATTGTGCCACTGTACTCCAGCCTGGGCAAAAGAGACCCTGATTCAAAAATAAATAAATAAATAAATAAATAAATAAAGGCAATATTCAAAGCCTGTTTAATACCAAAATACCAAAACCTATGCTCTAAACAATATATTAACTGCCCCCTTCAACCAACAAGTATTGGCTGAGAGCCTACTAACTGTCAGACACTGTGCCAGGAACTGGGATATAAAAGTAAGCAAAACAGGCGAAGTCTCCACCCTCATGGAGTATACCAGAAGCGAAGACAATAAACAAATATGTGCACAAATATATCACTGCAAACGGTGGCAAACTACACAGACTCCGAGGACATAAACAGAAGGGCCTGATCTAATCTAGGGAGAGGGGGAGATGCCAAGGCTGACTCTACAGTAAGTAATAACTTGAGAGAACACCTGGCGTGAGACTGTTGTACCCTAACAGACAGATGACATGTATATCATTCGTATATGCGGTGTGGATGTGTGTGTATGGGTACACACATACATACATACACATACACACATGCACACACATATATATCAGGAAAAAAGGAGTTCCTTTTTTTTTCTTATGGACTGCTCTATGTGAAAAAAATTTAATATAGGTCAGGAGCGCACATATTCCAACACCAATTTTACTCTGAAATTAATCCTAAATTTTAAACTGATCTTCCCAACTCTTGTATTTTAAGGACAAGCCTCTAAGAGAACAACCCTGAGAGCCAAGGCCAGACACGCTCTGACTCTCACCTTTGGGTACCAAAGCTGCTTTCAAAGAAGAAGGATTCGGATTCTCACTGTGTCTAGCTCCTTCAAAATTCCACTTGACCATTCAGTGGATAAGTACTGTACATGTTCTCCTGACTCAGTCTCGAGGGACAAGGTACAAAGAACAGCAGCATCCTTTTTATTATCGGTAGACCCATGTTTCTCAAACTGAGGGTCGCAACTCATTTATGGGTAATAAAAATCAATTTAGTAGGTCACGATGAACAATTTTTTAAAAAAACAGAATAAGACTTATCTGAGTGTATCATATATCATGTAATTTTTTTTTAAACACACCTACTGTTGTAAAAATATATTGCTTACTGTAGGTCACAATCATAACCAGTTTCAAAATCACTACCACGGAACAGAAATTAGAACCTTACTGCCTGCTTGATCTACAGACTCAGCACTGATAATAACATCTAAAAAGGTTTGAGCACTGGCTCTTCTTTATTCTGTGACAGAGAGAGAAAGTTTCATGGGGAAAAGCTGTGTACAATGAGTTTTGGGAGACTTCAGACTTTTTCTTAGCATTTTTTTCCTGAAAACAAACATTTCATCTCTGCTCAATCCTGTAAAATCTAATTAATCCAGAAAATATATAGCATTCCACAGCTGCCAAGTAACTGAGCATGTGGGCTTGGGCTGAAGCTGTGCTAGGTAAGGCAGGTGGCTGGAAGACCCTAGCTGTGGACCCGACCCAGGGAGCACACCAGGATGCGAGGACAAGGGAAGAAGTGCCAAGGGTAGAAGGGCCTACAGACCTCAGCCCCAAACCGTGAGCTGGGAAGCTGCAGCTTCTCTAGGCCCTGAAATGAGAGGCGTGGCCCAGATGTCTCCAAGTCACCTCCCAGTGTTAAGCTCTTCTTGCTGGGAAGTTGGTAGAAATGATCATTAAGAGTTCTACCACCTAATAAGACTGGGTTAGGAAATGCGTAAATCGTTATTTGAGTAAGAACTAAATACTTACACATACAACAAACCAACTCCAAAAATTCTGAGGAAACCAGGTTATATCTGTGTTTTTATATTTCTGCATAAATAGACTTTGGGATTTTAAATAAAACTAATGTATTATCAAATTATCTTCCAAAACTTCCTCACTGAAAGATTTAAAAGGTTGGCAATTTCCATTAATTTGACACCTCTAAACCTGCTGTCCTCTAGCAATCCCTATTCAGAAAGTTCTACAGTTCAGCAGTATCGTCAAACAGCCTGCTCACACACAAAAAAAAACTTCCACTGAAAACATCAAATCCAATCAACTTTAAAGTTTAGTATCTACTTTTCTCCACAGAAGGCTTATTTCTTCTGAGATAAAATCCATTTACAAATGTTTTTGATTGACTGACTAATATATTCTTAACAGCTCTCCCTGCTAATTTACAAATCTGTGGCATCCATATGGCCCATGAGACAAATGCTTCCACTGAGGACTGCAAAAGACAAAAAAATGAACATACATGTAAGTCAAAAACAAATCTTCATTTTGCCAGTTAGTGAGTAAATAAAGGCAAACAGCACTCCAATATACAAGTGTGAGGCCTGCAGGGGTCTAAGAATGCACCTATCACAGTTTTGCAGTAAGAACTAAATACTTACACATACAACAAACCAACTCCAAAAATGTTCTTTTTCAAATACAGCCATTTCAAATATCCCTCTTAAAAAGGGGAAAGCATTTTAACATAATACACATGCTGAGAACACAGTCATAGATTTTAAGTAATAGCCCTACAAATATAAAAGATCACCATAATGCAAACCTTGTGTTTCTTGTTATTGTTGGAGTTGTTTCTAATCTACAAATTCTATTATCCAAGAATTAATTGAAGAAACTAGCTCCCTGTAGTCAGCTCAAACAGTTGAGAGATCAATTTCAATTTTAGTAACAATTCAATGTAAGGAGACTTAGAATGATAAATGCACTAGTTACAAATTTGGGCTCTATAATTGGCTTTTTATTTTAAAATAAAAATGTAGCAAATTCATTATAAAAACTTGTAGAAAAAATTAGTGTGTATCCTTTCAATCCTTTTCTTCTACGCACATACACTCTTTTTAATGGGAGCATATGAAATGTTAGTTAGAATTTTAAGAAGCTTAGCTCAAATTAATAGTTTAAGCACAAATAGAGAATTTATTAGCTCACACATCAACTCAAAGGAAAAACAGAGGTGAATCTAGCATAAAGGGCAACTGGCTGGGTGCAGTAGAGCACAGCTGTAGTTCCACCTATTTGGGAAGACAAGAGGGAAGGCTACCTTGAGCCTAGGAGTTTGAATCCAGCCCGGGCAATATAGTGAGATCCCGTTTCCTTGGAGGAAAAAAAAAAAGAGGAATGGGGCCACTGGTCACAAACCTCTTTCAGCCCCTCTGCTTTTCTCTGGGGTAAACTCCACAATCTGACATAAACTACCTCTCTACGAGACTGACGACAGCTTCAGGGAGCCAGCTCTAGGGTCATGACTTAAGAGTATATACTTCAGTTATCAAAATGAACATTTCTCTCTCCTAGCTCCAATCTGAAAAATCCCAGGAAAGAATTGAATTGGCTTGGGCCAAGTGTCCATCCCCACAGCCAGCTCTATAAGAGGAGGGCAGCTCCAATTTGTACCCTGCAGCTAGAGTCAAGAGTGGGATTCCCCCAAATAGGGGAGAGGGAAGATGGAGAGGTGGGACAGACTTAAGAGGTGGAGACATATGTACGAGTTGGGCAGCCATCCCAAATTTTGGCTACCACCTTCTGCAAATACTGTTTTATAGTCTGCTTGTTTTCATTCAACACAGTGGTGGGTATGTATATACCACAAGTACTTGGGAATCTTTTGAAAAATAGATACTCCAGTCCTACCCCCCCAAAAGGGTTGATACCATTAGCATTTTCCAATGTCACCAAATATTTTTTTAAAACTTAGTTTTTAATAGCTACACAGAATTCTGATGTGATTCTGATATCTTAAATTTAATTTTATGACTTAAATCCAGAAAAAACACATATCAGCACGATCCTTCCTGAATACAATATTCAAAAAGAACTTTATGACAGCACTAACCGCTGACATGTTTGCCACACCTTCTTCAGAATCTCTGCCAAAAGAGACAATCAAGTGATCCTCCAAACCCTACCATTAGTAAAAACTTACTATACCACCAAAGTTTGGGTTTTTTTAAACAAATGTCTTAAGGATAAGGGTACAATATATCCAAAATTAAAGCAGGAGACACAAGGTTTTATTATAATTGAATTAAAGACTGAAGATTAAAAATAAACACACTATAATCCAACCAACTGAGGGACATTTGTGACAAGAGAGGAAAAAAAGCAGCCTGTGTGAGGTCTAGAAAATAAAACTCTAGAGTAAGTCTTTGTCACCCTGTCTCTCGTACCTGACAGGGATGCAAACTAACCTCGCTGGTCTGCTAACATTTGTCCCTAAGATCACTCAATTCATTTCCCTTGCTAATGTCATGTGTACCAATCAATATTAATTATCCTTTGGCCTTCTACAGCAAGCGAATACAGTGACTAACCAGGGTGCAGACAATGCTGGTATCTGCCCTGAAAAGCCCAAGCACTTGAGTGCCTGGAACCTGATGACCCTGCCAAGGTACTGCAAGCTTATAAAGACCTAGAGTCATCTGCCAGTCTCCTTTACTAACATCCCTTCCATTTTCTCCTTAAAGAAACTACCGTCTATAGCCTATGACAGGCAACATTAGAGAAACTTTGAACTGCATACATACCACCTGGTCCAACGAAAAGGCTGAGACAATAGACTGCTGTGAGTAAAAACATAATTATTGAGGAATGAGGAATTATTAAGCACCAGGAAGTTATTAAGGCAAATGTATCCAGTAAGCAGTCAAGACCTTTAGATCCCCATATTTCAGCAGAGCTCAGAACAAGATCTGTAGGACACCAAGAGAGCACATGTGAAGGAAGCAGAACAATTCCTGACATATGACAAACAATTAAAGGGAACCACAAAGTCCTCTTGGGAGTCAAATCGTCCCTACTTCAAAACATGAACTTTCTGCCATCACTGTAGCCCTTTGTTACAGCTGCTCGGCGACTCCTCCTTTCTGCCTAAAGCCACCCCGCCAACGCTATCCACTGCCACAGTGGTCTAAAGGCACGCCCATCCTGATGCTGCACCAGCAGTGCAGAGCTCCCCAGAAGGCTGCCTTTGCCAGGGAGAACAGGTGACATCCACTGTCAAGACTGAAACATGCAGGCTCAAAGCAGGCATCCAAATTGAGAGAGAGATCAAATCACACAAGAGTGATGATATCCAAGTACTTTTAAAATAATGAAATCCATTTCTTCAAATGAACTCAAAAGAACCATATTAAATAAAGTAAATAATAAAGTCAACCGTTTAAAAAAAAGTTAAAATCATGTGACATGTACTTATAAGGTCAGTGAGAACAATAAGCTATTTTTAACATAAATTTTTAAATGAAAGTCATTATATCAGCCTTAACATCCAATTTATTCTGTGCTTTAAGTGTACGGATCCAAAAAATCACAAAGGTGAACTGTTCCAACTTAGTTTTAATAGCTCTCCTAGTAACCTCAGGATCTTCCTAAAACTGACCCAGAAGCATGAAAAAGAAATTATAAGGAATGTTTATTTTAAAATTTAATCACTAGCAATAACTGCTATCCTTATCATGAATTATTTATCAAAAATAAGGACAAGTATCCACAATTGGCAATAAGCTGCAAAACTATAATAGACTATCATCACCTCTCAACCTGTTTTGTGTTGTTCGATCATTGCATAACTCTAGCGTCAGGAGGAAAGCACACACCAAGCAGATGTGCTGGGCTGGCTGGCATCTGCCACAGCAGTGCACTTGCAGCACAGCTCTGGAGGCCAACATGTACAGGCCTGAATTCTACAAAAGACCTGTGCATTAATACAACCTTCCTAATCAATGACACATAGACATAAAATACATGACAGAAACAGCAGCGAGAGCTTTATTCTGGTCTGTGGCAAAACCAGTTAACCTGGTATCACAAATCATGACATTTTTGGTCTCCAGGTAGCATTCAGCACATTTTCAATATGCACACTCAGTTTCTTTAAAATGGCCAAAACACAAAAGAGGCTTAAATAAACAAATTGGATAACCCCTACAACATCTTTTACCAAATAAGTTTGTCAGAGGTCAGTTCTGCATATCCAAGAGGAGGTAGTGACAATGAAGGCATAAAAAAAAAGAAAATAACAGCTCTGTCAATCTGCTTTACAGATTTGCTACTGTAAAATTAACTGCAATTGTTGCTAAGAAAAATATTTCTAAGATCTTCTTGTTCCGTACACTGCTGTTCACTTAAAGTTGGATGAAGCCCATTATCCTGACCTATTTTTATTATAACAAAGATAGAAAGCTGGCTGAAATAAAAACCAAGGTTTCTTTTTATCACTGGAGAAGCAGCCACTTCTTCACTGTAGAAGAAATCATTTCTTCTACTGGAGAAGCACATTTTCATTTCTCTTTTACCTAAGAATGTTCATGTCCTTTTTTCCCCAGAGAATGGTTATACAGAATTATAACTTCTGATCTGCCCATTAGGATAACAGATTCTCCTGATAGTTAAGGACATGGCCTGTGCAGCCAGACCTTTGTTCATTACCAGCTGTGAAACTTTAAACACCATACTTAGCCTGAGTGCCTCAGTTTCCTCATTTGTAAAAGAGAATTAATAGGATCTACCTCATAGGGTTGCTGTAAGGATTAAGTGAATTAACAAAAGTAAAGGCAATGGCCTATTTTAAGCATTTAATAAGTGTTCACTATCATTTTCAAAGAAAAACTCAAAGGAGTCAAAATTGCTCAAAAACTGAACCCATTGACAAATTTATATAATAAACTTTCTGGAAAAACTTCTTAAAATGTTAGATTTGTTCAAAAGGAGCAAAAGAAACTCTCATTACACCCAGTACCATTCACAGAAGTTGTTCCTTAAAAGTTCACAGAAGTTATCTTAGAATTAAAAGAGAAGCAACGATTGTCTTCACAGCTTATAAAACAAATTTGAGGTCAACTGGGTGATACTAAGTAAGAATGTGGTTCCTGTGTTCAGTTCTAACTACAGTTACAGATTTAAATTTTCTTTAAGCAAGAAAAATAAAGGGAACACTTCACTGCCTAATTCCTAGAACTAGAGAGCAAGACCTTAAGATGCAAGAGGAGCAGACGAAGTATTTTCATTCTAGGGGACAGGGGGCAGCAGTTTGCAAGTTTACTCTGGGATGCAAAGGACAGGGAGTAAGAGGACATTTGAACATACAAGCATAAGCACGTAAAAAGAAGGAAATTTTCAATCATGATGAGTTTGTTCTCCCAATCAAAAAAATAAAGACATAAAAGTAGCTAACAGAGTCTCTATAGAACTGAATGGGGCAAATGCTTTGGGTACCAAAGTTTCATCTTAGAGCTCCCTGCGGTAGCAAAGTTTTAGACAAATCAGTCCTCACTTTATGTTGCACGTGTGAGCAACAACCTGCACAATGCTACCGCCGAAGGACAGTAAAGGCCCCCAGAAAAAGCAACCAGCCCGTCTACACACTCAAAGTGCAGATTCTCACCGGGGAGACAGCAAGCGTTCTCTGGAGCGGCCAAAAGGAGGGAAGCTGGAGAGCGCGGGGAAATAGCCAGTGCGCACTCGCTGGCAGAGCGCCTCCTTTTCTCGGATGGGGAGGAGGGGAAGGACCACCCTCGTCCAGGAAAGAGGAATTTCGGTGCGGCCGCTCTTCCGAAGCTCACGGCGGGGGAGGGTGCTGCCCTCTGCTCCCAGCCCCCGCGGCGCTCGGGGGGCGCCGGCGGAGCCCGCAGAGAAGGGCGGCCGCCCGGCAGCCGGTGCGAGCGGACCCCTGCGGCGCCGCAGCTCCGGGAGGGGTCGCTCGGCCGCGGTCCCCTGGGACCCAGGGATGCGCCGCGCCCCTCCCGCCCCAGCGCGCAGTCGGATGCTTCCCTCCCCACCTGGCGGGGAGCAGAGGCCCTCGGCCCCGGGCGAGCTCGGGCCAGGACCCGATCGCTTTCGGCTGCGGCCGCCACACTCACCTCGCCGCCGGGTAGCATTCGGGCTTGGGCTCCGGTTCCGGCGGCGGCACCGGCGGCGGCTCCTCCATGGCGGCGGCGGGGGTGACGGCGAGGGCGGGAGGGGGGGCCAGCTCGGCGGCGGCGTCTCTCATCCGTGCACAGAGCCCCGCATGGCCGCGGCGGGCAGTGAGCTGCAGCCTGGCGCGGGGGACCGGAGCCCCGAAGTGCGGGAGTGACTCGGCTCCGCCTCCGCCTCTAGCCCGCCGCAGGAGCCGTGCGCGCAGCGGCCATCTTGGAGACGGCGACCGGCCGAGCGCCGGGCTACGGCGGGCGGCGAGGGACAAGCCTCCCAGGGCGGCGGCGGCGGCAGCGGCGGCGGGCGCCGGATTCCGGCGGGGCGGGGACCGCGGGGAGAGGAGGGGCGGAGGAGCGCGGGTCCCCGGCGGCCGCGGCCCGGGAGGCTCGTCAGGTGTCCGCGGGATTCTGCCCCGGGCCGGTTCTCGTCCGATCGCCTGGTCTCGCGGTCGGGACAGCGAGGACCGTGGTGCGGAGGGGGGCTGTGCGGTGGTCCGGCGCGCCCAGGCTGCCCAGGTGGTCACCCGAGAGAGTGCACCGACCTGTGGGCAGCGAGGCTGGGCAGTGATTGAGAACGTGTGAAGTGTTTTGGAAACTTGAGCTAGTAGGTCAGCGACAAAGGGACAAGCCATCGACCCCGTCTTTCAGATACAGGGATAGGTGTCACCCAGACGCTCGCTACTGGGATCCGATGAAGGCGCAGTCAATGCTGGGACATCTTCAGATGTTTGAGACTTGAAATAGAGAGTCTCAGGAAATTCAGACTATTGAAGTGACCCCTCATGTCAACCAGGCAGAAAAGAACACTATTCTCACCCCACCAGAACAAGATGAAATATCGATCTTCCAGAACCTTAGACTCGAGTGCTCCTACACCGAAGCGGGGGGGGGGGGGGGGGGGGGGGGGGGGGGGGGGGGGGGTGTTAAAAAAAAAAAATAAATATATAAATATAAAAATTTTAAAAAAAAATTATAAGATTAAATATTTTGAAAATAGTAAAAGAAAGCCAGGTGCGGTGGCTCATGCCTGT